>JASVEL010014207.1:0-90951 GCA_032618575.1 Nicotiana noctiflora | reverse complement strand
CCGGCATAGCCTTTTCCGATGAAGCACCTATATTTGCCTAGCTATGGATCGGGGACTCACTTTTATTTCTAGCGAGAAAACTTTTCAGTTAGTTAGTATTAATGAGGAAGTTGATAGATGGTTTGTTCTTACAGAGCATAGCAGGAGATTCACAAGCAAGATTAAGATTAACGAGAGTAACCTTCGATGGGTATGTGAAACTCTGATTCAAGCTTCGTTACAGACTGGTAACAAATGCAGGAGATGGGGAATGAAGATACAAGCATATACTTTCAGAGTAATACAGAATTTCAACAGCTATGGGAGGTTTATCAGAGTCGAATCTATCTTAGGGGAATACAAGGCCGCAATTATTATTCCAGAAAGCAGTTACAATAAAAGATGGGGAGACAATGCAAGGAAGATACAAGGCTATTTAGGGGCTTATGTGGACCCAAGATTTTATCTTGCCGACGAGTCCAGGTCCTATGTGGAAGCTGCTAAGATTACTCGATGGCCATCATAAATCAGTGGTGCAATAGGGGAAAAGCAGGATCCAATGATGGAGGAAATTGGCACTGAAACTTTCTTGTCGAAGTGTCTCATAGGCCATTTCAACGACCCCTTCAACTTTAGCCCAAACTCAGTGGTGATTCAAAAATGGTTCGCTGGCAGATGGCAGGTCACAGCTGGGCTCAAAGTCACGCCGATCAGCCACAATCAGTTTCTGTTCGAGTTTCCATCCAGGCTAGAAGCAAACATAGTCATAGCTGGTGATTGGTTTTGGAATGGAAGGAGATTGTCCCTCGAATGGTGGTCTCCGGTGGCCGGAACAGTGATGACAAGGAAAAAATCAGAGTATAGATGGGTGAGAGCTTTCGGAATCCCACTCCACGCATGGACCTCAAAAACATTCAAATTCATCGGCGACAAGTGTGGCGGTTTCGTCGGAATTAATGAGGATACCAAGCATAAAGTGCATCTGTTTTGGGCTCGTATTTGTGTGAAGAATAGCAAGGAGGAACTTCCAAAAAACCTGGAGTTGATCAAGGAAGATTGGGGCTTCGAAATTTCATTATTAGAAGACCATTTTGCTAAAATCAGGCCGGCCGGAGCTTTTTCATCTGGCGGAGCAAAAGGATCACATGCAGAAGCTGGTACCTCGAGCCTTGCACCAAGAACAGCAGTCACTCACGTGGGAGGAAACCCTAGCAGCTTTAATCTGAAAAAGGATGTACCTGTCAATCCAAAGGGTAAAGGTTTAATTGTACCAGGGAATAATGAAGGAAGTGGGCCCAATATTATTATTAAAAAATTGGGCTTGAAAGCTGACCAAAGTTATTATAAAAAAGGCCCAAAAAGAAAAGCCCAAGTGAAGGAATCAAAGCTACTAAAAGAAAAGACCATCTGGAGGGTTGTTGGCCACAAGCCCAACCCTTATGTGAATAAGCTCAAAGCCTTGGTGGTTCATTCTCTGGACTCCGAAGAAATTAAGACACAGGAGCCCTCCATAGCTCCCCTGCAAGAGCAAAACTCAGATACCAGTCTCTCAGATGCAGATGACGAAGCCACTCCACATCCAAGAATCCATAAACCATTGGGCATCAATTCCCAGAATATGGACTTGGTTCCGGTAAGCAATTCTAACACAGACTTCTCCTCCCAAGCAGTCTATGAAGCTCTGTCGTTGACATGGTACGAAGGGGGGGCCAGTCAGCAAATTGATAAACCATCCATTATCGAGACCTCGAAGTGGACTAAAATAACCATGGTTAAGGCATGCAAGCCTTTCGAAATTAATGTGGCTGGGTTCGAGCATGATCTTTTAGGTTTAATATTGCGAATGGAGCAAAGGAGACAAGCTCAAATTCAACAGCAGGAGTCACAACAAAAATCAGGGAAAGGGAAGAAAACTAAAGGAGAAGGGGAAAGAAAGAGGTTACTCTTTGGGATCAACTATGACAGAAAAGGGCAACATGACAGTGGGTCAAGGGGTAGGCACTACAAATCCTTCTCTCGATGAAGCTTAAAATCCTGAGTTGGAATGTGAGGGGGTTGAATGAGGAGGAGAAAAAAAGCACTATTAAATCTCTCATTCAAAAATGGAGGGTGGATATCTTATGTCTGCAGGAAACAAAGATCGAAGACTGGTCCAACAGATTGACTCAACAATTATGGGGTAACAGGTGGGCTGATTGGGTTGAATTAAAGGCAAGTGGAACTAGGGGAGGGATTGTAATGATTTGGAACAAAAGGCAATGGAACAAAATAGACGCCCATCAGGGTTACTACTCCCTATCATGTATGCTTGAGAGCACCCAAGAGGAATTTAGGTGGTGCTTCACAGGTGTTTATGGACCTCACTCTAATCCGGAGAGGGAGGTGATGTGGAATGAAATTGCAAGTGTGCGGGGACTATGGGAAGGCCCCTGGGTCATAGGTGGTGACTTTAATGTTTGTAGGTTTGTAAGCGAGAGATTGAATTGTACCAGAAGATCCAGAGCTATGAGATCATTCTCCGAAATAATACAAGACCTTGATGTCATGGATTTACCCCTTCAAGGAGCTCATTACACCTGGTCTAAAGGTGACAATTGCTTACAAGCTTCAAGAATTGATAGGTTTCTTACCTGCCCTGAATGGAATGATTCATTTAAAGATGTGAGACAAATTACTCTACCCAAGGTGATCTCAGATCATAGGCCAATTTTATTGGAGAGTGGGGACTGGGATGCAACCCCTTCTTATTTCAAGTTTGAGAACATGTGGCTGCAATCTGAAGGTTTCATTGACAAACTGAAGAATTGGTGGCAGAGCTACAATTTCTCTGGTAGAGCAGACTTCATACTTTTGCAAAAGTTAAAAAGCTTGAAGAAGGATATCACCCGATGGAACAAAGAAGAATTTGGGAAGGTATAAACCAAGAAAAACAGGGTTCTTGATGAGCTAATGGCACTTGAACAAACGACAGAAGGTAGACAACCGACTTTAATCGAGTCCAATCAAATGATGAGCTTGAGGGTGGAGCTTCAACAGCTAACCAAAGCAGAAGAGATATCATGGAGGCAGAAATCAAGGTGTCAATGGCTTAGGGAAGGTGACAGGAACACTAAATATTTTCAAAAGATTGCAAACTCACAAAGAAGGAAAAATTGCATAGATAGACTCTTAGTTGGCAATGAAATTATAGCGGATAAGGAGCTTATAAAAGCGGAGATACTGAATTTTTATGGGAAACTATACTCAGATCAGGAGAATTGGAGACCTTCTATAAACTTTGAAGGCATCGCAACCATCACAACAGAAGAGAAGAATGGTCTGGAAGCACCTTTTGATGAAGAGGAGGTACTAGCAGCTATACAATCAAGTGCACCAGACAAGGCACCAGGACCAGATGGGTTTACTATGGCTTTTTACCAGCACTCTTGGGAATTCATCAAACACGACATCCTCGCAGCCATGAGTCACTACCATCAGCATTGTTGGTTGGTCAGGTCATATAATGCTTCTTTCATTGCATTAATCCCAAAGAAAAAAGGGGCTATGGAGTTAAGGGACTACAGGCCAATTAGTCTCATTGGTAGTGTATACAAGATCATAGCCAAGGTTCTAGCGGAAAGATTGAAAAGAGTGATAGGGAATCTTGTGTCAAACCAACAGAATGCATTCATTAAGGGGAGACAGATTACAGATGCCTCACTGATAGCAAATGAGGTTCTTGATTGGCAACTGAAACAAGGGGGTGCAGGTATCCTGTGCAAATTGGACATTGAAAAAGCTTTTGATCAAGTGAATTGGTCATATCTCATTTCGATCCTCAGACAAATGGGATTTGGAGAAAGATGGATCAAATGGATTAAATTTAACATATCCACTGTCAAGTATTCAGTTCTGATTAATAGGAGTCCAGCAGGTTTCTTTTCCTCTCAAAGAGGCTTGAGGCAGGTGACCCTCTCTCACCTTTTCTATTCATACTTGCAATGGAAGGACTGAGCAGAATGTTGGACAAAGCAAAACAGTTGCAGTGGCTGAATGGCTTTAATGTGGGGAGGACCTGCACAGTCAACATCTCACACTTGCTATACGCTGATGACACGCTGATTTTCTGTGGGGCAGACAGAAATCAGGTGCTCTATTTAAATCTAACTCTTCTTCTTTTTGAAGTTGTTTCAGGTTTACACATTAACATGCTCAAAAGTGTGATTTACCCGGTAAATGAGGTACAAAACCTAGAAGAATTGGCAGAAATACTGGGCTGCAGCACTGGGACCTTTCCAACTACCTACCTAGGGCTCCCTTTAGGAGCTAAATTCAAATCAGATGTTGTATGGAGTGGGGTCATTGAAAAGTTTGAGAAGAAGCTTTCTTCCTGGCAGTTGCAGTACTTATCTATGGGTGGCAGACTGACTTTGATCAATAGTGTCCTAGACAGCATTCCTACCTATTATATGTCATTATTTCCAATGAGTAGTAAGGTTTTGAAACAACTTGATAAAATAAGAAGAAATTTTCTATGCGAAGGGAATAGTGATGATCACAAATTTCACCTGGTTAAGTGGTCGAAAGTTTTATTACCAAAGCACCAAGGTGGACTTGGTATCAAGGATTTAGCTTTACAGAATAAATGCTTATTAATGAAGTGGCTATGGAGGTACACTCAGGAGAATAACTGCTTGTGGAAGGAAGTTGTCAATGCCAAACACGGTGTACAGAACCACTGGTGCACTAAACTATCAAGAGCACCACATGGAGTTGGAGTTTGGAAGCATATTTGTAAACATTGGGAGGAGTTCTCACATAACATACATTTTGTAGTTGGGAATGGACATCATATCAAGTTCTGGAAGGATAAATGGCTGGACAGCACAACTTTAATGAATGCCTATCCTGCATTGTATCAGATAGCCAGAGAGCATGACTCAACAATATCCCAGTACAGGGAAGACAACACTTGGAACATAATTTACAGAAGGAACCTACAAGATTGGGAATTTGAAGAATTGCTCAAACTACTAGCCACTCTAAATGGCTTCTCAAGCAACCAATTAGCACCAGACCAACTCATATGGGGAACTACACAGGCAGGAAGATACTCGGTGAAATCCGCCTACAAGTTAGCAGGAACTCATAATGCAATCACTGACCAGTGGCCATGGAAGCTAATTTGGAAAGTCAAACTACCACCTAAAGTTATCTGCTTCAACTGGACGGCACTTCATGGAGCTTGCCTAACACAGGATAACTTGGCCAGAAGGAACTTCTCTATGGCTAATAGATGCTTTATGTGCCAAAGGAATACAGAGTCACACAATCACCTCTTTCTACATTGCCCAGTCGCAGCAAGTCTTTGGAATATGTTTTTCTCTTTTTGGACTCAGATGGGTCACGCCACAAAACTTCAGGGAAGCTTTTGAGAGCTGGAGCCTTTGGAAAGTTGATAGCTCCATTAGGAAAATATGGAAGATGATACCTGCAGCCATTTCTTGGACTATCTGGAATGAAAGGAATAGAAGGTGTTTCGATGGGATATCAACTGTTGTCCAGTCTCTCAAAGCTTTTTGCCTAGTGTATTTATTTAGTTGGGCTTATCTAGCCCCGGTAGATTCTCCCGATAGCTATCTGAACTTTGTTAGCTCCCAAGTACTAAGCTGATTTTTTTGCCTTTTTGTATTGGAGCTAGCAATTTTCATTTCTTTTGTAACTAATTTGCATCTTCTTGATGCCATCAATGAAGCAAATTACTTCATCAAAAAAGAAACCAGATCTAGAATCTCCAAAGTATAGACTGTGGGAGAGATGTGATGATATGGTTACCTCATGGATTTTGAATTCCTTAGGGAAGGAGATTGCCGATAGTGTGGAGTACGTTAATGATTCTGTCGAGTTGTGGAAAGAGCTAGAGGATCGTTATGATCAAACGAATGGTGCAAAGTTGTATCAAATTCAGAAAGAGATAAATGAACTGTCGCAAAGACCCTAGATATAACTGGTACTATACTAGGATGAAGAAGCTATGGGAAGAATTTAGCACTTTAAGTACAAAAACACAATGCAGTTGCAATTGCACTTGTGGAGCCAAGGAGAACATGCACAGAGCTGAACAAGATAGACGATTGATCCAATTCCTTATGGGGCTCAACAAAGCGTAGATTGTGGTAAGGGGAAGCATTCTCACGATGAATCCCCTGCCATCCTTGGCCCAAGCCTCCTCCCTGCTAATTCAAGAGGAAAAACAAAGAGAGATCAAGCCTAGGAACTAACTGATGTTCGAGTCTACCTCTTTGAATATCAATACTTCTAAGCAGCCCACTTTCAAGACCAATTATAACCCAGGAAACAATTACAAATCCAATAGCAGACCTCGTCTGTGTGTGAGCATTGTAGGAAGCCAGGACATACCAAAGATAAATGCTATAAACTCCATGGATGCCCTCAAGGATTCTAGAACTCTAACCAATCTTTCCAAAACAACAATTGGAGGTTTCAAGGAGCTAATCAGAATTTTCAAAATCCCAAACAGTGTTTCAGGTTCAACAGAGGAAAAAGAGCGGTCGCAAATGTCCATGGTCCTCCAACTAACATGATGACTAACAATGAAGATGAGAATGAGCACCAAAATAAGAGTCAGGGAATGTATGGTCAGCCCATGAGCTTGTTGCAACACTTCAAAAACAATAGTGCATGGAAAGATCCCAACAAGTTGAACTTGAATTCCGGAGCTGCCAACTTTGCAGGTATTGTAGTCTGTACCTCCTCAATTGATTTTGGTAAATTGTCGTGTAGGTGCTTTAAATCTAAGGCTGATACATGGATACTAGATTCAGGGGCCTCAAACCACATGACCTTCAATAGATCTTCTATGTGTGATATCATTGTCTTACCTTATCCCCTAATAGTCATACTACCAAATGGCTACAAAGTTAAAGTGACAGAAGTTGAAAGTGTGAAGCTTGCACCTAGGATTGTGTTACACAAAGTCCTTTTTGTTCCTTCTTTTAAGTACAATCTCATTTCTATTCATTTGTTGACTTTACACCTCAAAAAATTGCATTCTTAACGGATGGTATTTGTATGTTGTAGGCCCTTCTTTGAAGAGGCCTCTGGAGATTAGTAGAGTCAAGGATGGACTTTACCTCTGCTCTCAATCCTTGAAACACAAAGATATTAGTTCTTCCTAAACTACAACCAAGTTTTCTATTCCTTGCTTGTCTGCTAAACCATGCGATGTTCAAGATGCTTACTTTCCATGTGTATATCCCCTTCTGAATAAAACAGCATCTACTAGTACTGACATTGATGTAAATGTTCCTTCATATGTAAATAAAGTCAGAAGCTCTATTTCTCTAAATTATCTCATGAGAATGATATTATGTAGCACAATAGACTTGGGAATGTGCCATTTGTAAAGATGAAGGAAATATAGTTTTCTTCTAAACAACCTTTTGTGCGCTCAATATGTCCCATGGCCAGACAAAACAGATTACCCTTTCCTCAAAGAACAAGTACTTCTAGTTGTGTCTTTGAACTGTTACATGTGGACCTTTGGGGACCTTATCACACCACCACTCAAGATAACTACAAGTATTTCATCACTATGGTTGATGACTTCAGTAGAACTACATGGACACACCTTTTGACATGCAAGAGCAATGCAATCCAAGTCATTAAAGCATTCATTTCAATGATAGAAAACCAGTTCAAGACTACCATAAAAGCCATAAGAACAGATAATGGCTTAGAGTTTACCAGTTCAGAAAGTAACACCTTCTTTCAGTCAAAAGGGATAATTCACCAAAAATCCTGCCCATACACACCACAACAAAATAGTGTGGTAGAGAGAAAACATAAGTATTTACTTGAAACAACTTATTCCAATCAAAATTGCCTTTGAAATACTGGGGAGAATGTATGCTAACAGCAACCTATATCATAAACAGATGACCCACTACATACCTTAAAAACAAATGTCCCTTTGAAATCCTAAAAAGAAACCACTGTACTCTCAAATGAGAAGTTTTGGTTGTTTGTGTTACCCAACAGTACCTAAAGTCCACAGGGACAAGTTTGAACCTAGAGCTATTCCACATGTATTCATAGGCTATACCTTTGGAGTCAAAGGGTATAAAGTCCTAAGTCTTTCTACTAAGAAGATTCAAATCTCAAGAGATGTATCTTACCATGAAAATATTTTTCCCTTTGTAATTGTTCCAGATGTTTCTTCTTTTCCTTCTGTGCTAAAATGTGTTCCTTTTGTTGACTTTGTGGATGACATTGATAACAATATTCAAGCTAATATAGAAAATAATCCAGATGGTGCAAGTCACATGGACAATGAACTGTCACCTTGGTGACAATGAAATATCACTTGCTAGTACCACATCCACATCACCTCCCTAACAGTCACATTATTGATAGTCTTTCTTTTCTAGAGTCATCTCCAGTATCAGACCTTAATATACCAGTTTTGAGCAATTATCCTCCTCAAACAAGTAACCAGAATAACCCCTGTCTTAGGAGAACCCAAAGAGAAATCAAAACACCTACATACTTGAATGATTACATTCATAATGTACCTAAATTGCACTCAAACAGTTGTATACCATATTTAAATGCACTTTTGTCAAACGACTCAAACCATCATTCTGTCTCCCCTAAGGTTCTAATCCATGATAGTCAGTCTTTGATGCAAAGTGTCTGTCAAGATAATGAGCCTTCTTCGTATGAAGAAGCAGCTATTAATCCTGCTTGGCAGGTGGCTATGACACAAGAGCTTAAGGTATTACATGCTAATAACACATGGGATCTAGTTCCATTACCAGCAGGGAAGAAAGCCATAGGCTGCAGGTGGGTGTATAAGGTGAAACAGAAAGCTGATGGAAATATTGAAAGGTTTAAGGCTCGTTTGGTAGTAAAAGAATACACACAATAAGAGGGAATTGATTACACAGAAACCTTTTCACCAGTGGTAAAGATGACCACTGTGAGAGGACTCATAGTTGTAGCAGTCAAAAGAGGGTGGAACATGTTTCAGCTAGATGTTAACAATGCTTTTCTTCATGGAGATTTGAATGAAGAAGTGTTTATGGAGGTCCCTCCTAGACTAGTAGTGTCTAAACCAGGATTAGTCTGTAGGCTAAACAAGTCCTTATACGGCTTGAAACAAGCTAGCAGGCAATTGTATGCAAAATTGACAGAAGCACTATGTTCCAGAGGTTATGAACATTCCATGCATGACTATTCATTGTTCTACAAAAAGAATGGGGCATCTTTGGTATATGTAGTAGTGTATGTTGATGATGTGATACTCACAGGAACAGACCTAGAAGAAAAGAAATAAGGTTTTTAAAGAATTTTTTACATGATAGCTTCAAGATCAAGGATCTAGGGAAACTTCAGTACTTCCTTGGCCTTGAAATTCTTTATAAAGATGATGGAGTCATCGATCTCCCAAAGAAAATTTATCATTGATCTTCTGAAAGAATATAACCGTCTCAGCTGTAGTTCATTATCAGCTGTCCTTGATCCAAGTGTGAAGTTAAAGGCAAAAGAAGGTGCTCCCTTGTCAAATCCCAGTTGCTACAAGAAGCTAGTTGGGAAATTGAATTTTCTAACTAACACAAGACTGGATATTGCTTTTAGTGTTTAACATCTAAGTCAGTTCATGCAAGATCCTAGGGAACCACACTTGAAAGCAGCATATCACCTATTAAGGTACTTGAAGGCTGATCCCAGCATAGGAGTCTTCTTCTCCAAGAATGTTGATTATACAGTGAAGGCATACTGTGATCTTGATTGGGGATCATGCCCAAACTTCAAGTCTGTCACAGGGTATGTTGTCCTACTGGGAAATAGCCCTATCAGCTCGAAATCAAAGAAACGGGAAACCATTTCCTTGTCATCAGCTGAAGCAGAATATATGTCCATTAGAAAGGTGGTTGGTGAACTAGCGTAGTTACAAAGGCTACTTAAAGAGCTCACAGTCCCTTTCTCCGAGCTCACAGTCCCTTTCTCCGGTCCTATTGAGGTCTTTTGTGACAACCAATCAGCATTCCACATAGCAAGGAACCCAGTGTTCCATGAACGAACGAAACATATTGAGGTGGACTACCATTTTGTTCGAAACAAATTACAGGAAGGGCTCATTTTCCCGCATCATATTAGGACTGATCATCAATTTGCCAACATTCTTCACAAAGCATTAACTGGGATCAAACATTCCAACATTCTCAGCAAGTTGGCAGTGACATCCTCACCTCCAACTTGAGGAGGGTATTGAGATCACTAGATATTCTGTATTGTATTATTTATATTTGTTCAGGATAGTTGTATATATAGCATTACGAGCAGTACCTAGTAGTTAGTTGAGTTAGTTAGCTTTCCCAAAGTTCATTAGTTAGTTTGGGTTTAGTGCTCCACTGATTTTCTTATGTTTTGCATTGTGTATATATACACTTTATTTGAGCTAATGAAATGAGACTTTCATTTCCAAATTCATTTTTCCTTCCTCTAGCAAGTGCTCTCATTTTCAATCTTCCTCTCCAAGTCTTCATTCCCGCCATTAGAGCTCTTCTCGAGCTCAACTGTATGTTTGTTTTGCTGTTTTTGATAGACACCTTTTTTATTTTCATACACTTGTCACAACCTTGAGGAATTGAAATTTATTAATTAGTTCAAGCTTTGAACTTTGATATAATATTTTCTCTATCAAACTAGATTTCCAACAATTACTTTAACATTTTCGTCCATCATCAATTTTATAATATAAAAGTCAAATTAAAATCTTAAACTCAACCGCCAGATAAATATCAACATATAGAATGTGATAGAGGATTACATAGAAGGATGTAACTTGTCACATTCATGGAGAAATTTATAAAAAGTAAATATTGGTCAAGATAAGCTTCAAATATAGTCATGTAGAAAAAGATATAACACTCTGTGCAGAGGAAGAACAAGAATTTTATTTCTATGGGTTCAGTATTCGGGTTTAACTACTGAATCCATCACCTTATTCGGGTTATGGGTTCATAGTTCAATATTTTCAACAGTGCCAGCGAATTTTACATAGATAACTCCAGATCTAAGCTAGAAGATTTGAACCCATAACTATACTACTGACCGTGTGGAGAACTCCAAAACGAACTACAATAGAAGACGTCGAATTCCTACCCAAGACTACATTCATATTAGTTACTCAAACAATTGGAATCACTTACTGCGACATGGCATTCGCCTCCTTTAGCAGCTGCTTGATTTCTGCGCGCAATTGCAACTCCCCAGCATTTACAGAAACTCTCTGAAAACAAAGATTGTTATATTAGACATAAGACAATAGCAAAACAATTAACTGTTTAAGAAAAAAGAGTAGGAGATTCATGATTTATCTACAAACGGATTTGTGTTAACTGGTGACAAATCGACCATTCAAATACTTGACAGCTCAATTAAAAACAACTTTCTCCGATACATAGCAAATCAATATTCAGCAATTGATGGTATTTTATGTGTGTGTGTATGTGTGTGTGTGTATATATATATATATATGTACACAGACACATACAGTCTTTCACTTCCCAGACACTGAGACACACTGTACGTATGTATTCATATCTTATCATTGTGAAATTAACATAAACCAAACGAAAATTACAAAACGAGTTTTAAGTTATATACTTGTAAAGAATCTTCTACACTATCAGGCCACACAAAGAATATCTCCAGGTAAGTCTCTTAAAATGTTACCTGTAACCTGATGGTGTAAAAATTTCTTACATCAGACTTAGAGAATAGGTGACAAATTCAAGAGTGTATGAGGTGAGAATATAATGTTATAACCAAGAGGTTGTGAGTTCGAGTCTCCCCAAGAGCAAGGTGGGTAGTTCTTGGAGGGAAGGATGCCGGGGGTCTATTTGGAAACAGCCTCTCTACCTCAGGTTATGGGTAAGGTCTGCGTACATACTACCTCCCCAGACCCCATTAAATAGGATTATACTGGGTTGTTGTTGTTGTTGTTATACTTATAATGTTATACATGGATACAATAATATACACGGACATGCAGACATATACAGATATGTATTTAAACAACAAATATTTGTGAAATTAACATAAACCAAATTTTACAAAAATCTAAAAAAGAGGTGAAAATTAAGAAAAATACACTCATATTGATTTCGACATAGCGGGAGAGGTACTGAACAGCGACGACAATAAGGAATATCATCGGCGCGGCTACCGATCCTTCAAGTTTCACCGTTGATTCTTCCATTTTCGCCTCTGAGGATTTTCTGCTCCAAGGGCTTTCTCCTGCTTAGCTATTTTGGTTTTATGGACTCGCGTCTGCTTCATTTTCGCTGCCTCTGCAACCAATATGTCCGCAGATCTTTCCTGCTTTTTTCTCCAGTTTTCTGCACTTTTGGCTTTTGCCTTTTGTTTTGAAATTTTCATTTATTTTTTGCTATTTTTTAGAGTCAAAGACTATTGGCAATGCAATTCAACTTGTAGAGTGGACAGGCCCATTAAACTTGGATTGCCCAAAAGCCTTAACATACAAGTAGCCGCTTCTAGCATTTCGATGTAAACTAGACCATGTACCCGTGCGATGCACGGGCCCAATTATTATTGTTTTTCTTCTTCTTATTTTTATTCTTTTAATATTTTATAATCTATTATTAATTGCACACTTTCTATGCCTTTAAGAAAAGAAAAAATTGCATAGACTTTTGTGTAATAACGAATAGAACCACAATTACGTGTATTGTTATCTATCTTTTGCATTATGTGCATTTTAATTTTTCTAAAATCATATTACTATACCAATCACTTTGAAACACTTGTCGACTTTAATGCTTTATTATACAGTGATTAGATAATAATTCAAGTAGAATTTAAATTATTTCTATATAGAGCCTTTTTTATTTTAAAACTTTTTTGCATTACTAAGCCTTAAATTAATTATTATTAAATAGTAATTAAAAATTCAGTTGAAAAATTAAGTAGTCATGTATTTTTCTCATTTTTAAATTGAATGATATATAGTTTTATTTTTTTAGTAATTTTAGTGTGTTAATGTATTTTTTTTTCTTTTTGTACTAATCAATAATAAAAAATAACAATATTATTCCCAAATAGTTGATGAATACGTATTTTTTGGTTCTTTGTAATAATAATCATGATTTTTAATTATTAAGAATTTTGGCAAGAAAATTTGTATTTTATTCTAGTTGAATGACATAATATTATAAATAAATTAATATCTCGATCACTCACAAACTAACTAAATTAACTGTAAACTAAAATATTGTAGTTTTTTCTAGTTTCATTTGATATGATTGAGATATTTTAGGGTATAATGCAATTATCATTACAATAGTAGTATTTGTTGAGAATATTTTGAAATTAATTATTGTATATTTATGTATTTTGAAATTTATATAATGTTTAATTATTATTGAATGGAGTATGTACTCAACTAACTTATATCATAGAGGGAGAAGTATAATCTTGTATGACGATACTTCTCATACTTCCTAATATATAACGATTTTTTAAAAGAAAAAAATCACAAATTAATCTTCTTAATTTTTACTTCAGATATTCTCAACTCATATTTTTTAGATGTGATACTTATTATACAATTTAATTAAATTTTTTATATTCTATAATACAAAGGGGGACTTGAAACTATATCTTATTCTTAAATAATTATTTTTCCGAATTTTATGAAGTATTCAAATTGCAAATGCAATTTAATGAGTACTTTGTATAAAATAATATCAACTGATACTGATATAATAACCTTAATTTTCTTTGCCTGGAGTAGTTAATAAATAAAATAATATTTCTTAAGGATATAATAGAATTGTAATATATAAATGTATGTGACCTTGATATTCTTAATCAGGTAAACATTTGAATTACAAAATTATCAAAAAATAATAATAATTTTTCTAGATAAAAATACTTATTGAAAAAATATTAATAACAATCAAGTAATGGATTTAATGAAGATAGTGAAGGTTGAATGGAAAGTAGGGTCTACCTAAAGAATTTAATAGTTTATCGGCACATTAGTTTTGGGCTTTTCTGTTATTAAGAACTCACGACCAAACTTTTGAACCTAATATACAAACAAATAATGCACTAATATATTTAAAATGACTATTATGCCCTCGGTCAATCCCCTCTTCTCTCTTCTATATTATAGAAAAAAATAGCACGATTTAGTTGGTTTTCAAACTCATCATTCAAAAATAGATAGTATTTATCAAGTTAATAAAAAATAATCACTATTTTGCTGTAACAGAGATATGTCCAGCATAATATACTGGAGTTCAATGCACCTGTGTATGAACTTCCAACATATTATGCAGGAACTCAAACACACGGAAAGTTCTAGCATAATATACTAGAGATTCAAGCACTTGTGTATGAACTTCCAACATATATATTGGACCGGTATACTTTGTTGGAACTCCAGTAAATTATGCTGGAGTTCTAGTGTACTTATATTGAAACTTCATCATATTATGTTGGAGTTCCAGCATAGTTATCCTAGAACTCCAGTATAATATACCGGAGTTCAAGTATACTTATGATGGAACTCCAGCATAATATACTGACGTATTTTTCGGGTTTTGAACGATATTTTTATTCAGTTTTATCTTTACATAAAAGTGGCTAAATTTCGTTTACTTTTGAAACTGGACTATTTTTGAACGACCACTTGTAAATCTGACTATTTTTGAATTTTTCCCCATTTCTGTCACGACCCTAGTTCACCAATCGTGAACATGTCGTGATGGCACCCAGTCCCCACGACTAGGTAATCCTAACACGTTGCGGAATATACCAGTTTATAAACACTTAAATAAGAAACAGCGGAAAAATAGCATAAAAAGGTATGTAATCCGTGCCGCTTGGCACATACATCCGTCAACACACCGAATAAAACGTTACCAAGATCCGGAATCCCACGGTAACACAGACTAAAAGAGAATATACAACTGTGGCTCTATGTGTAAAGAGTGTCTAACAACGAAATGAAGGAAAATGTCAACTAGTACTATTAGAATAGAAGGAAAGCCTCCGGATTCGCGGACGTAGCAGATCATACCTCGAGGTCTTCCAGTAAGCTGCTAGATCACCTGAATTGTGCCTGATCTGATATACCCGAATCTGCACAACAAAAGTGTGCAGAAGAGTAGCATGAGTATACCACGGCGGTACTCAGTAAGTGACAAACCTAACCTCGATGGAGTAGTGACGAGGAAGGTCAGGGCCCTACTGAGAAACAATAATATAATGATGATAACAATAATAAGCAGTTTAAATGATAATAATTTCGAAATAACAACAATAAGATGATTACTGCAACCGTATACAATTAAGCTAACAACAAGTAACCAACTCAAATAAAAAAAACAAGTGCAGGACCTGTGGGAATTGAACCCATAGTCCCATTGACAGTACCCATGGGTCTCCGGGAATCGAACCCGCAGCCCACATTTCAATAAAGCTCAGGATCTCCGGGAATCGAACCCGCAGTCCACATCTCAATAACTCTCAGGATCTCCGGGAATTGAACCCGCAGTCCACATCTCAATAAATCTCAGAATCTCCAGGAATCGAACCCTCAGTCCACATCTCAATCAATCTCACGATCTCCGGGAATCGAACCCGCAGTCCACAACATTATCACTCCGGGTCTCTGGGAATCGAACCCACAGCCCTGGGATCTCCGGGAATTGAACCCGCAGTCCACAAATACAGCAAGCAAAAGAATACACAGAGAAAATATAATATGCTTAACTATAACTTCACCGATAAACAGTGCCAATAATTATCAAGAAGATCAAGTAAGACAATTAGGCGACTAGACAGTTAAATACTACCTAATCATGCTTTTCTAACTACTACCGGGTAAGAATATCGAATTAACGGCTAAAAAAATAGGAATATCACTCATCGAACATTTTAAGTAAAGTATGTGTTCAACAACCAGCGCATGTACACGCCCTTCACCTCGCGTACAAGGCATTTAAACTATCACATAATATCCTAGGGGTGAAAGTTCCCCCACACGAGGTTAGACAAGCCACTTACCTCGACTCCGGTACAAAACCGCTAAGAAATAACTCTCTTGCCGCGAATGTCGGCCTCCACAGGTGTAGTATCTGATAAAAATCAATAGAATCACATCAAAATAGGCCAATTGGGCATTACCCAATCAAAATAACTCAAAATACACCAAAACCCACAAGTTGCCAAAACCCGACTTCCGGTACGCTTATCGAAAAAATCACGAAGGTTATATATTAGGGTTCTTTATCTCAATACGAGTCCGTGCATATAAAATTTACTAAATTCGGACTCCATTTGCCCATATAAACCTTTTATTTCCTAAGGTTTTGGTCTAGGGTGAAAACCCCCATTAATTACCCCAAATTCCTCCATTTTCATGAAAAAATTGCATAATATTATCAACAACAATCATAATTGGAGTCCATAATCGATTACCTGAAGAAACCTCTCGAAATCTACTTCAAAATCGCCCAATTCGCACCTTAAGCCGAGCTCTCAAAGTTTGGAAATGTTTCTGAAATTTTAACCCTTACTGCTCATTAAACCCATGCGGATTTCCGCTTCTGCGGATAATTTTCTTCTTCTGCGGATCCGCTTCCGCGATATTTTGTCGCTTCTGCGAAATACCAAACCTTGCTGGCCCAATCTGCTTCTGCGAGCCCAGGGCCGCTTCCGCGAGTCCGCTCCTGCGGATATTTCCGCACCTACGAATACGAGTCCGCTTCTGCGGACTCGCCCAAACGAAGACTCAACCGCTTCTGCGGAACTCCCCAATCCATCTCCTGACCGCTCCTGCGGTCCCATTCTCGCACCCGCGATGCCGCTTTTGCGGACAAGAGACGGCCCATGCGCTCCAGTCCGCTTCCGCGTTCCAATTTACGCTTCAGCGGACTCGCCTCTGCGGTTCCATTTCCGCAGGGGCGAAAACAACAGAGGCAGAATTCCTAAACCTGCAATTTCCACGTTTTCTCCCGTTTAACCATCCGAAATCATCCCGAGGCCCCCGGGACCTCACCCAAACACACCAACACATCCTAATACCTTATTCAAACTTGTTCCAATCATAAAAACACGTCTAACAACATCAAAACCCATAATTCACATCGAATTCAAGCCTAAATTTCTTAAAACTTTCCGAATTGCACATTTGATCTAAAACCCGACCAAACGGCGTCCGAATGAATTGAAAATTTGCGGACATAACCAAAATCACATAACGAAGCTACAGAAATTATCGGAATTCCATTTTGACCCCCGGATCAAAATATCACCTATCGTTCGGATTCGCCAAAATTTCAAACTTCGGCATTTCAAGCCTAATTGAGCTACGGACCTCCAAAACACATTCCGAACGCGCTCCCAACCCCAAAATCACCTAACGGAGCTAATGGAACCATCGTATTTCCGTTCCGAGATCATCTTAACACTGTTCCGGTTACGGACCATTTTCTAACCTTAAAGCTCTCATTTAGGGACTAAGTGTCCCAAAATGCTCCAAATTTCAGAACCGACTCTCCCGGCAAACCACAATAGCAGAAATGAACTTAGGGGAGCCGTTAAATTGGGGATTGGGGTGTAATTTTCTAAAACGACCGGCTGGGTCATTACATCTTTCCACCTTTAAAGATTCGTTCGTCCTCGAACGAGCATAGAAAACATACCTGGAGTAGTGAAAAGATGAGGGTACTGGTTGCGCATATCCTGCTCGGTCTCCCAAGTCGCCTCCTCGACCGGCTGGCTCCGCCACTGAACCTTTATCGAAGCGATGTTCTTTGACCTTAGCTTTCTGACCTGCCTGTCTAGAATGGCTACTGGCTCCGCAACATAAGACACATGCTTGTCTAGCTGAACAGAGGTGAAATCCAACACATGCGACGGGTCACCATGGTATCTCCGGAGCATAGAGACATGAAATACGAGATGAACTCCGGCTAGACTAGGAGGTAAGGCCAACTCATAAGCAACCTCCCCAACACGCCTCAAGATCTCAAAAGGGCCAATAAACCTAGGACTCAGCTTTCCTTTCTTCCCAAACCTCATAACGCCCTTCATGGGCGAGACTCGAAGCAGAACCCGCTCGCCAACCATAAAAGCCACATCGTGAACCTTCTTGTCCGCATAACTCTTCTGTCTAGACTGGGCTGCACGAAGTCTATCCTGAATCACCTTGACCTTGTCCATTGCATCCTGAACCATATCAGTACCTAGCAGCCTGGCCTCGCCCGGCTCGAACCAACCCACGGGAGACCTGCACCTCCTACCATATAGGGCCTCATACGGTGCCATCTGAATACTAGACTGGTAGTTGTTGTTATAAGCAAACTCCGCCAGTGGCAACAAGTGATCCCATGAACCTCCAAACTCAATCACGCACGCACGGAGCATATCCTCCAAAATCTGAATAGTGCGCTCGGACTGCCCATCAGTCTGGGGGTGAAATGCTGTGCTCAACTCCACCCGAGTACCTAACTCCCGTTGTACAGCTCTCCAGAACCGTGAAGTGAACTGAGTGCCTCTATCTGAAATGATGGAAACTGGAATACCGTGCACCCGAACTATCTCTCTGATATAGATCTCCGCCAGTCGCTCCGATGAATACGTAGTGCTCACCGGTATAAAATGGGCGGACTTGGTCAGCCGATCCACAATAACCCAAATGGAATCAAACTTCCTAACAGTCCGTGGAAGCCCAGATACAAAGTCCATGGTGATGCGCTCCCATTTCCACTCTGGAATCTCAATCTGCTGCATCAATCCACCCGGACGCTGATGTTCATACTTCACCTGCTGGCAGTTGAGGCATCTGGAAACATAATCAACTATATCCCTCTTCATCCGCCTCCACCAGTAATGCTGTTTCAAGTCCTGATACATCTTCGCGACACCCGGATGGATGGAATACCGCGAACTATGGGCCTCTGCTAGAATTAGCTCTCGAAGATCATCTACATTGGGCACACAGATACGCCCCTACATCCTCATGACTCCATCATCCCCGACGGTAACATCTCGAGCATCACCACGCCGAACTCTATCCTGAAGGACAAGCAAATGAAGGTCGTCGAACTGACGCTCCCTAATGCGGTCAAATAGAGATGACCGAGAAACCACACATGCCAGAATCTCGACTGGGCTCCGAAAGATCCAGTTTAACAAACTGCCTGGCTAAAGCCTGAACATCCATCGCCATAGGCCTCTCCGAAGCTGGTAGATATGCCAAACTTCCCAAACTCTCCGCCCGACGACTCAAGGCATCGACAACCACATTAGCCTTGCCCGGATGATAGAGAATAGTAATATCATAGTCCTTCAGTATCTCCAACCATCTTCTCTGTCGCATATTCAGGTCCTTCTGCTTAAGCAAGTGCTGCAAACTCCGGTGATCAGTGTAAATCTCACAAGGAACCCCATATAAATAATGACGCCAAATATTCAAGGCGTGAACAATGGCAGCTAGCTCCAAATCATGAACAGGGTAATTCTTCTCATGCACCTTCAGCTGTCTCGACGCGTAGGCAATCACCCTACCGTCCCGCATCAATACCGCACCGAGTCCAACTCGTGAGGCATCACAATATACAGTATAGGACCCCGAACCTGTAGGCAACATCAATATAGGGGCCGAAGTCAAAGCTGTCTTGAGCTTCCGAAAGCTCGCCTCACACTCGTCTGTCCACTGAAAAGGGGCACCCTTTTGGGTCAATCTAGTCATAGGTGCCGCAATCGAAGAGAACCCCTCTACGAAACGACGGTAATAGCCCGCCAAACCAAGGAAACTGCGAATCTCAGTAGCGGAGGAGGGTCTGGGCCAACTCTGCACGGCCTCCACCTTCCTCGGATCTACTCGAATACCATCACTCGACACCACGTGGCCCAAAAATGCCACTGAACTCAACCAGAATTCACATTTAGAGAACTTGGCATAAAGTTGCTTCTCCCTCAGAATCTGAAGCACTATCCTCAAATGCTGCTCGTGCTCTTCCCGGCTCCGAGAATATACTAGAATATCATCAATGAAGACAATCACGAACGAGTCCAGATAAGGCCTGAACACACTGTGCATCAAATACATAAAGGCTGCTGGGGCATTAGTCAGCCCAAAAGACATCGCGAGGAACTTATAGTGACCATACCGAGTCCTGAAGGCAGTCGTCGGGATATCTGGCTCCCGAATCTTCAGCTGGTGATACCCAGAGCGCAAATCAATCTTAGAAAACACCTGTGCACCCTGTAGCTAGTCAAACAAGTCATTAATGCGAGGCAAAGGATACCGGTTCTTCACTGTAACCTTGTTCAACCGACGATAGTCAATACACATACGCATAGAACCGTCCTTTTTCTTCACAAACAACACAGGAGCACACCAAGGCGAAACACTGGGTCGAATGAAACCCTTACCTAATAACTCATGTAACTGATCCTTCAACTCCTTCAACTCAGGAGGAGCCATACGGTACGGTGGAATAGAAATGGGCTGAGTGTCCGGCAACAAATCAATAGCAAAGTCAATATCTCTGTCGGGCGGCATGCCTAGGAGATCAGCTGGAAATACATCAGCAAAGTCACGTACCACAGGAACAGAATCAATAGAGGGAGTGTCAATACTGACGTCCCGCACATAGTCTAGATAAGCAGCACACCCCTTCTCAACCATACGCTGAGCTCTGAGAAAAGAAATAACACGGCTGGGGTGTGATCTAGGGTACCACTCCACTCAATACGTGGAATGCCTGGCATAGCCAGCGTCACGATTTTGGCGTGACAATCAAGAATAGCATAATGGGGCGACAACCAGTCCATGCCCAGAATAATATCAAAATCGACCATCCCGAGCAATAATAGATCCGCTCTGGTCTCAAAATTACCAATGGTAACCAAACACGACCGATATATACGGTCCACAGCCAAAGAATCACCCACCGGAGTGGAAACATAAATGGGGGCACTCAAAGAATCCCGAGGCACACCCAGATGAGAAGCAAAGTAAGAAGACACATATGAAAAAGTGGAACCAGGGTCGAATAGAACCGATGCCTCCCTGTGACTAACCAGCATAATACCTGTGATAACAGAATCAGATGCAACAGCCGCAGCGCGATCAGGAATAGCATAGAATCTGGCCTGTCTCCCCTCTCGAGGGCGGCCTCTAGAACCCTGACCCCCGCCCCTGGCTGGCTGGGCAGGTGGAGTGGCAGCTGGAGCTGGAATGATAGCCTGCTGACCCTGAGAACCACGCTGAGGCTGCGAAGACTGATGAGATGCTCCCCTCGGGGCACTCCCTAATCAGATGGCGAGTATCCCCGCACTCAAAGCAAGCTTTGGGAGGACGTGGTGGCTGTGACTAACCGGCCTCACCCCTACTAGTCTGACCCCTGGAAGGGCCCCGCGCAGCAGGTGCACTAGAAACTGGGGGAGCATAATAAGGCTTCTGAGGTCCTGGGAGACTTGGAGTACTACCGGCTGCGGGCAATGCTGAGTGAACTGGTCGGCCAGAATAACCCCTGCCAAAACGACCGGCTGCTGAAGTGCGGGCACCAGAGAAATGGCCCGACTCACGAGACCTCTTGGCCTCTCTATCTCCCCGCTCTCTAGGGAGCATACTCTCGATCCTCCCGGCAATGCTAACTACCTGCTGATAAGATATATCTGTCTCCAACTCTCTGGCCATGCTGGATCGGATCGGCGGAATCAAGCCCTCAATAAATCTCTGCACTCTCTCCCGAACCGTGGCTACCAAGGCCGGTGCATGCCTGGCTAGACGGGTAAAATTAATAGCATACTCCGATACTAACATGGAGCCCTGTCGCAATCGCTCAAACTCCGAGCGCCAAGAGCCCATAAGGCTCTGGGGAACAAACTCCCTCAAAAACAGATCTGAAAACTGCGTCCAGGTCAACGAAGTAGACTCCTCCGGACTATCCAACTCATACGTGCCCCACCAATCATAAGCGGCCCCACGAAATTGAAAAGCAGTGAAGGAAACCCCGCTGTTCTCCAGAATCCCCATAGTACGAAGAATACGACGACACTCCTCTAGAAAACCCAATGCATCATCTGAAGCCAAGCCACTAAACACTGGAGGATCATATTTCTTGAACCTATCTAATCTACGCTGCTCGTCCTCGGAGGCAGCTGGCCTACCTCTAGGCTGTACCAGGGCGGTAGGAGGCATAGTAATAATCTCTGGAACCTGCCCCATAGGCGCTCGCTGCTTAGGTGTAACGGCTGCAGGAGTTTGGGACCCTCCCCCTGCCTGAGATGTAGCTGTAGTGAGAAGAAGCAACCCCGCCCGAGCTAAAGTGGTATACATGCTCATAAACCGGACAAGGGTCTCCTGGATTGCTAGAGTAGTAGTAGTTGTAGTCGGTGTACCAGGTGCCTGCGCTCCAACATGATCCACCGGTGGTGCCTTAGCGGCAGCGTGCACGGGTGCTATGGCTACACCTCAGGCGCATCCTCGACCTCTACCACGACCTCGACTTCTAGTGGCGGCAACAGGGGGCGCGGGTACCTGATCGTCGCGAGTAGCTCGTGTCCTCACCATCTGTGAGAGAATAGAAAGCAATAGTTTAGATTTTTGATGCCAAAAATGTCGCACAACAAGGAATCCAAAAGAAATGAAGAGTTTCCTAAACAGTTACATAGCCCCTCGTAGATAAATACAGACGTCTCCGTATCGATCAGCGAGACTCTAAGTGACCGGTCTGTGTCCCGTGACTCCTACAAACCTAGAGCTTTGATACCAACTTGTCACGGCCCTACTTCACCAATCGTGAACATGTCCTGATGGCACCCAGTCCCCCACGACTAGGTAAGCCTAACACGTTACGGAATATACGAGTTATGAACACTTAAATAAGAAATAGCGGAAAAATAGCATAAAAACGTATGTAATCCGTGCCGCTTGGCACATACATCCGTCAACACACTGAATAAAACGCTACCAAGATCCGGAATCCCACGGTAACACAGACTAAAAGAGAATATACAACTGTGGCTCTATGTGTAAAGAGTATCTAACAACGAAATGAAGGAAAAATGTCAACTAGTACTATTAGAATGGAAGGAAAGCCTCCGGATCCGCGGACGTAGCAGATCATACCTCGAGGTCTCCCAGAAAGCTGCGGAATCACCTAGCACGAGCCTGCTCTGATGTACCTGGATCTGCACAACAAAAGTGTGCAGAAGAGTAGCATGAGTACACCACGGCGATACTCAGTAAGTGCCAAGCCTAACCTCGATGGAGTAGTAACGAGGAAGGTCATGGCCCTACCGAGAAACAATAATATAATGATGATAACAAAAATAAACAGTTTAAATGATAATAATTTCCGAAATAACAACAATAAGATGATTACTGCAACCGTCTACAATTAAGCTAACAACAAGTAACCAACTCAAATAAAAAAAACAAGTCCAGGACCTGTGGGAATTAAACCCACAGTCCCATTGACAGTACCCATGGGTCTACGGGAATCGAACCCGCAACCCATGTCTCAATAAATCTCAGGATCTCCGGAATCGAACCCGCAGTCCACATCTCAATATTATATCAATAGCTCAGGATCTCCGGGAATCCACATCTCAATAAATCTCAAGATCTCCGGGAATCGAACCTGCAGTCCACATCTCAATAAATCTCACTTTCTCTGGGAATCGAACCCGCAGTCCACAACATTATCACTCCGGGTCTCTGGAAATCGAACCCACAACCCTGGGATCTCCGGGAATTGAACCCGCAGTCCACAAATACAGCAAGCAAAAGAATACACAGAGAGAATATAATATGCTTAACTATAACTTCACCGATAAACAGTGCCAATAATTATCAAGAAGCTCAAGTAAGACAATTAGGCAACTAGACAGTTAAATACTACCTAATCATGCTTTTCTAACTACTACCGGGTAAGAATATCGAATTAACATGTAAAAGCAGGAATATCACTCATCGAACATTTTAAGTAAAGTATGTGTTCAACAACCAGCGCATGTACACGCCCGTCACCTCGCGTACGAGGCATTTAAACTATCACATAATATCCTAGGGATGAAAGTTCCCCCACACGAGGTTAGACAAGCCACTTACCTTAATTCCGGTACAAAACCGCTAAGAAATAACTCTCTTGCCGCGAATGTCGGCCTCCACAGGTGTAGTATCTGATAAAAATTAATAGAATCACATCAAAATAGGCCAATTGGGCATTACCCAATCAAAATAACTCAAAATACACCAAAACCCACAAGTTCCCAAAACCCGACTTCCGGTACGCTTATCGAAAAAATTACGAAGGTTATATATTATGGTTCCTTATCTCAATACGAGTCCGTGCATATAAAATTTACTAAATTCGGACTCCATTTGCCCATTCAAACCTTTGATTTCCTAAGGTTTTGGTCTAGGGTGAAAACCCCCATTAATTACCCCAAATTCCTCCATTTTCATGAAAAACTTGCATAATATTATCAACAACAATCATAATTGGAGTCCATAATCGATTACCTGAAGAAACCTCTCGAAATCTACTTCAAAATCGCCCAATTCGCACCTTAAGCCGAGCTCTTAAAGTTTGGAAATGTTTCTGAAATTTTAACCCTTACTGCTCATTAAACCAAGGCCGATTTACGCTTCTCCGGATAATTTTCCGCTTCTGCGGATCCGCTTCCGCGATATTTTATCGCTTCTGTGAAATACCAAGCCTTGCTGGCCCAATCCGCTTCTGCGAGCCCAGGGCCGTTTCCGCGAGGCCGCTCCTGCGGACAGTAGTCCGCTCCTGCGGATATTTCCGCACCTACGAATACGAGTCCGCTTCTGCGGACTCGCCCAAGCGAAGACTCAACTGCTTCTACGGAACTCCCCAATCCATCTCCTGACCGCGCTCCTGCGGTCCCATTCTCGCACCCGCGATGCCGCTTTTGCGGACAAGAGACCGCCCCTGCGCTCCAGTCCGCTTCCGCGTTCCAATTTCCGCTTCAGCGGACTCGCCTCTGCGGTTCCATTTCCGCAGGGGCGAAAACAACAGAAACCTGCAATTTCCACGTTTTCTCCCGTTTAACCATCCGAAATCACCCCGAGGCCCCCGGGACCTCACCCAAACACACCAACACATCCTAATACCTTATTCGAACTTGTTCCAATCATAAAAACACGTCTAACAACATCAAACCCATAATTCACATCGAATTCAAGCCTAAATTTCTTAAAACTTTCCGAATTGCACATTCGATCTAAAACCCGACTAAACGACGTCCGAATGACTTGAAAATTTGTGGACATAACCAAAATCACATAACGAAGCTACAGAAATTGTCGGAATTCCATTCCGACCCCCGGATCAAAATATCACCTATCGTTCGGATTCGCCAAAATTTCAAACTTCGGCATTTCAAGCCTAATTGAGCTACGGACCTCCAAAATACATTCCGAACGCGCTCCCAACCCCGAAATCACCTAACGGAGCTAATGGAACCATCGGATTTCCGTTCCGAGATCGTCTTAACACTGTTCCGGTTACTGACCATTTTCTAACCTTAAAGCTCTCATTTAGGGACTAAGTGTCCCAAAATGCTCCAAATTTCAGAACCGACTCTCCCAGCAAACCACGAATAGCAGAAATGAACTTAGGGGAGCAGTTAAATTGGGGATTGGGGCGTAATTTTCTAAAATGACCGGCCGGGTCGTTACAATTTCTATTCAAACTATATTCAATTTCTTAAAGTTACTTAAAATTAAGCAGTTTTGGAAAACATTAGACTAATAGATATTTGTCCAAGCTTCAAAAATTAAGCTATTTTAAGAAGTGTTTTTTTAAAAGTATTTTTCTCGAAAGTACTTTTGATGAAAATTAATAGAGTAATTCTCACATAGAAGGCAAGTAAACAAGGGTATGCATCTATACTCAACAACAACAAGGAAGCACCTTAACCGATAAGAGTGATTAATTGTGTATAGACAACACGTAGAATGTTTCCTCACAACTTTCACAAGGTAAAGCTCACATAGGTAAGTGAACGAACACAATATCAACAACAAGAATGCCATCACAAATCAGCACAATCAATCCCTAACACGGCCACCTTGTCTCGCCACGTGTGCAATAGTAAAGTAAATGCCCGTCTTGTCTCGGCACACGTGCATAATACTGTTTCCACCTTATCTCGCCATATGCGCAACTCACACACACACGCATGCACACACACACACGCATGCGCGCGCGCACACACACACACACACATACACACACATAAATATATATATATATATATATATATATATATATATATATATATATATATATATATATATATATATATATATATATATATATATATATATATATATATATATCACCTTGTCACACCGGATGTGCAAATATCAACGGTAACAACAGCACGTCAGAAACCTCGTACAACCTCTTATCAACAATCGCACAACAAAAACCTTATACATTACAATAACAACAATCGCACGGCAGAAACCTCGTGCATCACAATACCAACAACCGCACGACAACAATGAAAATATACAAAGTACGACAAGTAAATCAACTCAAGAACCTTCGATCACAAGAAATGGTAGAACTAGTTCACATGGAATAACCATAATAAAGAATACTAGGCATAAAAGAACAACTCAATAGGGAAGGTCCCACAATGTACGGTTCAACAACAAGAAACTAACACGAGTCAAATAATTCCAATTAAGGGCAAGTCTACTAAGGCATAGGGTGTCTAATCATCTTTTAAGTTTGGACAATTTTGGAAGAGTTACAACCTATTCAAATAAAGGTAGGCAGTGGGAAGATAACCATAACCTGAATTAAGGGTGATCATTTACAAAGGGATAACTACAACTTCAATTAAAGTTAAGTTGTTTGAGAAAAGATAACATGGCAATGGAAGAGATAACAGTTTCAATTAAGGCATATATGAATCAAGTAAAACAATAAGAGTGGATCATTAAGCAATTGATTCTAATTAAGTAGGCAGAGGTGAGACTAGTAATCGAGGAACGAACTCATAACAAGAATACCTGCATATTCAATTAATACAAGGACTTAGGAACCCTAAAAGGTCAATTTCCACGAATAAGTTCGAGCACATACTCGTCACCTTGCTTACACGGACTACAATTAGCATAGAAGACTCAAGTCCTAAGGGGTAGTTCCCGTAATAAAATAAGATTAGGCATGATACTAGCCCCAAAGAAGACAAATCAGTACTCTAAAATGAACTTCTCAGTTGAAAAGACCTCCAGATGGGTCAAATCTAACCAATATAACGTCAAAGCACAAATAAAACTCATAAAAACTATTCCGGATCAGAAAGACTCAATCTTTTTCAAAAATCTAAAAATCAATCCCAAAAGTTGACTCCAGGTCCGCACCTAGTAACCTGGCAGATTTGAATAAATCTGAACACCCACCTTGATACGAGTTCAACCATACTAAAATTATCAAATTCTCGTCCCTCAAATCATGATTTTTCATTTTGAAAACTTTCTCAAAAACCATAATTTTCCTCGACTCAAAACACAAATTAAATGTTAAAAATGAAGATAAAATCATGGAATATAATAAATTCTAGGTGTAGTAAACTTATCCAATCGTTTTGCTTGAAAAACCCCACAAAGAAGCTCCCAAAACTGACGTTTAAAACTCATACTATGAAGAGAACGACAAAAACCTCGACTTAAATGATTCTGCAAGGATTTCCGCATATGCGGACAAGGAGGCATACCTGCGCACATGCATTTGCGAGAAAGAGTTCGCATATGCGAGCTCAGGTAGCAACGCCTGGAACCGCAATTTACATCCACTCCAGCGGCCCTGCAGAAGCGAAAGGGGGGAAACACAAAAGCGAGCTTCTTTATAGGTGCGACCGCTAGCATGCAGGGCTTCGCAGAAGCGAGCTTACTCCGAGGCCATTTTGACCACAGAGGAGATCAGACTCATGCACGATCGGTGTTGCACATGCATTCCAAAGTGTCGCAAGTGTGATACACCAGAACCAAACCTAACCAAGACTACGAAAAACATCATAAACTCGTCTGAAACACGCCCTGGACTCCAGGACCCTGTTCAAGCATAGCAACAAGTTAAATATCCTAACACGGACCCGCTCAAGGCCTCAAATCACATCAAACAATGAAGAAACTATGAATCGCACCATGAATTGAACTTATGAACTTTCTAATCTTCCAACTTCTAAAACTCGCGTCGAGACCTATCAAACCAATCCAGAATAACGTCAAATTTTGCAGACAAGTCCCAAATGACATAATGGAGTTGTTCTAACTCTCGGAATCGTATTCCAACTCTAATATCATAAAAATCAACTATTGGTCAAAACCTTCCCACTTTTCAAACTTCAACTTTCGCCGAAATGCTTCAAATCACCATACGAATGTCCAAATCCAAATTTGGACGCACGCCTAAGTCCAAAATTACCGTGCGAACCATGTCCAACTCTATCAAACCAACTCTAAATCCAATATATATGACTAGCTTGATCAAACCATGTCCAATTCTATCAACTTCTATGAGCTTATCTATACACTGAGAAAAACAATATATATTTCACAATTATATCACTTAAAAACTATTATTAAAAATAATTCTCTTGATTAGCTAGTGAACTCGGAAAAATGGCATGTAAAATGTGTTAGAAATTAGTTTATTTCTGCTTAAGTAGGTTATTTTCAAGTATAAGCCAGAAAAGAGTTATCGAATTCCACGAGGGTAGCCACTTTCTTCTTTGACCCAAATAAGCATCACACAGAACAAAAAATGAAAGAAAAAAAGAAATGACTTGAAAGAACAAGCTGAATGAGTTAATGGGATTATTCATACTACTCCCTCCATTCACTTTTACTTGGCACGTTTTAACTTTTTACGCCCCTTAAAAAATAATAAATGAAGTGCATAATGTGGACAAAATCAGAAATGCTAACAAGAGACAATATTCAATCGAGTGAACAGCTACAAATGTCTATAGCTACAGTGAACAGCCTTATGCTTTCTGTGGCAATGGCACTGTTGGCACTACCATACAAACTTTATGCTTTACTCCTCATTAATAATCTTTTCAAAAATAAGACAGTAATCGATAGGTGATAAATGAACACCAGACAAATAAATAGTGCATGTTGATCGCAATCAAATATATATATATATATATATATATATATATATATATATATATATATATATATATATATATATATATATATATATATATATATATATATATCAGTACACAGACCATGCATCTTGGTTCTTTTCAATTGATGTGTAGCTTCTTCGCTTCAAATTACTTTGCTCTCCTATCCTACTTGAATATTTTGCGGCAGATAAGTTTGCTGACTCTAGTGGACAATATTAACCATGGAATGATTCCCACCTGCAATTACATTACACAAGTTAGCCATAGCATTGTTCAAACAAAAGATAGGCAGCTTTGGAAGTGGCGTAATTAATGAATACTGGCTTAAGAACATATATCATATTGGCACATTCAACCAAATTTTAGTTGCAAAATTAATCAACAGAAAGTAAGAAAAATTAACAAAGACTGAGATCTTTAGAACTCTCTAGTCTCAAATATTTTACAAGTGAATGGACAGCAAAGAGGTCAAGGCAAATTAAGTAACTATGTATGAACTTAGGTTTCCACAGGAAATGAGGATGGATGGAGATACGAGAGAATAAGCACCCCCACCCCACCCCTACAAAAACCAATTTCCTTTCGTAACCTCTTTTTGAACTAGCAAAATATCAGCAGACTATACCCTGTCCAGAAATTAAGTGAGTACATCCTTCTCTTTGAGTTGTCGTATTATTTTTTGGTCAAATGTGTTTTTTTTTAGCCTAAAGTACTTTTTTGCCAAAATTTATGTGTCTGGCAAGTTTTTTTTTAGAAAAAAAAGTGTTTTTGAGTAGTACGTCTGCAGGGATCTGTCGTTAACGATTTGACCGGGACACATCCAATTGAAAGTCTAATCCCAACCTGAATCGCTTTCCCTTACTAGGTTTAGGAATTCATAATTCTTCAAGAAGACGAGATTAACCCGGATCAAAAGAAAGCTTCTTATCGAGAGACAGATTACAGGAGAAAGCCCTATATCATATGACTTTCACTGCCCTTAGAGAAGAAGAGAAGAAAAGCCCTAAAGTAAGGGAAGGGAAGTGCTAAAGGGCGGGCATGCTCGACTGAAAGGAGAGGAAAGCTTCTTCACTTTCAGCACGGGTGGACTCCGCGATCTCTGGGTCGCCGAGGTTCCTTTTCTTAGAAGTTGAAGTAGTGTTGAAAAAGCAGAAAAAAATAGCTTCTCTCCAAAAGAATTTTTTTTGAAAAGTGCTTTTGAGAAAAATACACTTCACTTTATAAAAGCTTGGTCAATTAACACTATCTGTTGCTCAAAAATGCTTTTCAAATTAATTAGTCAAACACAAACTAATTTTCACCGAAAGTACTTTTTTGGTATAACAAAAAATGTTTTCCAAGAAATATTTTCTTGAACAACAAGTAGTAATCTTATTCATTTTCCAGTGTTTGCTACGCAAATTAAGGAAACTAACTTCTCAAAAGTATTCATAAATAATTTAGATATAATAAACATGAAGCCATAAACTTTCGGACCAACAACTTTTCGAACCCACGAATTGCATTCCGAACAGCTAAACTTTCGAAACCGTGAAATTTCGAACCTGTAAACTTTATAATTTCTAAACCCGTAAACTTCCAAACACATAAACTTCCGAAATCATAATTTTAGAACTTGTAAAATTTTGAACTTTTAAACCGAAAAGTAAAAAATTTAAAACTGAAAAATATATTAAAAAATATTTTTTTCCTTAGGGGTCAAAACAAAAAAAAAAATATGCGGAGGGGGGGGGTATGGAGTGGGTGCAGAAAAACGAAAAAATTAAAATTTGAAATTGCAAAAAATAAATATGGTAAAAAAATATTTTTTTTTGCTGGCGGGGGGTAGAGGGGGGTGGGGTAGGGTGGAGGGGTAGTAGGATGGGTAGTAACGAAAAAACTGAAATTTGGAAAGAAAGAAAAAGCCTTTTTGGAGAGAGGGACTGGGATGGGTTGGTGAGGGTTGAGAAGCAGTATTGGAAAATGTTTTCCCTTCTCTTGATAAGGAAATCATTTACGCCAACCAAACATGAAAAAATTGAAAAACTTCATGCCAAACACACCAAAAATATTTTTCAAAATAAGCAAATTTTAGAAGTTTGGCCAAACTCACACCCAAGACTTAAGCTCGTTACTACTTCATATAGTCACATTTCTCCCGATAAAAAAAAAAAAAAAAAAAGAAATTTCCAATCAATGCTAAATCCTCAAGGTAGTTACCATGACGTTTTCATTCACGTGACCTCCAGCTCGCCAAGACAATATCTTACCTGTAACGTGGAAGGTTATAGAAGATATCAGTTTGAAACATGCAAACAAATTAACGTGGTGAAAGCAATTAAATGAGTATTTTGTCCACCTGTCACATTGAAAGGCACAACATGGCAGATTAGTGAATATGAATTTCAAGATTATCGCATATATGATAAAACTCGTAAAGTTGATAAAACGACATGCAGGTGTCGAGAAACCAAGAATACTAGAGGATAACATGCACATTACCAAAAGGTTGCACGAGCTGCTTAGGTATGGAAGCCACAGGGGTACGCCAAAACCATATAATCAGCAACAAGTACATTAAAACCTGTGTGATCAGCAGCAGATTAATTATCTTACAGTTAAAACAAAGGTTGTAAAAGTCTTGACTACCAAACTAAAGATTGCATGCATTACCTTTAAGATCATCAGAGTCTTTGTGTGTGAATCATAGGATGATTTCATTTCTTTTCTGAGTTTTTCATGATCTGTATATATAGCACCAAATGTAGTAATTGAGAGTAAACAAAAACAACAACACCAAACGTTCCTCAATCGTAAACTAGTTAAGATAAGTTATATGAATCCTCAATATCCATTTGGATTCTTGTACCCAATAATTTGGATTTAACAACAAATTAACTGCTTTTTCATTAGGGGATATCTTTACTATTTGACTGGCATACAAATCCAAAACAAACTAGAACACCTTCGACAGAAAAGGATGAAATGTAAGTACACCAACATGACTAAACTATAATCCCAACTAGCTAATATATCACCTATTTCGTTCTTATGCATCCATTATGTTCTATTCTTTGCTAAATCCACATAGGTTTGTCCTAACAATAGGCAGGTGTATTTGGTACTTCGATATGAGCTAATTGTTCATGGAGTAGAATACATTGTTAATGGAACTGATAATTTGCTCTGAGATGACTATAACAGCTATTATAACCCCTCGGCCTCAAGTTTGCCAGAAAAATTATGAGGTAAATTGCTGGTTCTGTGCACACTAAATGTGATGTGCTGAGAAGATGGGATGGGTCAGTACGAGAAAAAAATGTTAAGGTGCAAGTCCTAGCATGCCAAACCTTGTTCCTTTAGTACTGAACCTCAAACGAGAGATATTTTGCTCTTGAAGGCATCTCAGTCTGGTTGTTTCACCACCCAAATTCTTTAAAAGGCGGTACAGGACTAATTAGAGCATAGCTAAAATGGATAGGAGTACTTCTAAGCATTCTTCTATCAGCTTGCTTGCTACAGTAGCATGAGTACACCAGGCAAAATACAATATCTGGGACTCTGACTGCTACTTCTTACTGTAGTGATTTCTACTACGAGTAGCATCAGTTTTTCTGTGCATGCTATTTTACTTGTCCAACTATAGTTTGATGGGGCCAGTGATGTCAAAGGCGCACTTAAAGTGCGCTTAAGCCCTGAATCGAGGCCCAAAACATGTTGAGCGCTTTGCCTCGCTTTGCATGCGCTTTAGTGTCGCATCAAGGATCTAAGGCATACTTTTCCTTGCCAATGAGTGTAACCTTGAAAAGGCGACATAAAACAATTGATATTTCACTTTCTCGTAAATTTTTCCAATTTCTTTGCCATATATTTATTATTCATGCTTTTAATTATTAGTCCCGGGCTGCAAATACATATTTTTACTTTTTCTCCAATTGCGCTTTTTTTTTATTAAAGCCCACGCTTTATTTGGCTTTACGCTTAAAGCCTCAGCGGACCTTAGAGCTTTTTTGCGTTTTTCGCCTTTGATAACACTGGATGGGACACAACAAACATAAGCAGCAACATTCCTATAAGTAAAGTCTATAAGAATTATGAATAAACAGTAGTATCTATTCTAAGCATGGTAGTATATACTTATAAGCCATACTTTTTACAAGTTCCTGCTCCTTGGCTGCTGCCATCCTCCTTAGTTTGGCAGCTTGTGCAAACGTTGAAGGCCTGAAATCAATATAAAAACAACATAAAGTTTTACAAATCATATATTAGCATGATCTAAAAAGTGAATTATCAACAAATGGCAATTCTCATTTTCTTATATAAAAGCCCAAAAGGAACAGAAGAAATACTACGTAGTATTTTGGTTGGAAAATTGCTATTATCTGAATTATCAGCTACCTACTAGAAATACTATTTTGTTTAAGATATCATAACTTTTACCATAACGGGGGAATGACAGATATCATGTGTCTACTTAAACCTACAACTTTGGTTTGCACCATCTATCATTACTATCGACATAAAGTTTTCCATTCAATATAGCTTGAAAAACTAATGATACTCCACCCTTTGCAATATGACACTTTCCTTTTTGGAACATTCAAAAATGTTAAAGACATATTGAGATCACTAGATATTCTGTATTGTATTATTTATATTTGTTCTGGATAGTTGTACATATAGCATTACGAGTAGTACCTAGCAGTTAGTTGAGTTAGTTAGCTTTCCAAAGTTCATTAGTTAGTTAGGAGTTAGTTTGGGTTTTGTGCTCCGCTGATTTTCTTCTGTTTTGCATTGTGTATATATACACTTTATTTGAGCTAATGAAATGAGACTTTCATTTCCAAATTCATTTTTCATTCCTCTTGCAAATGCTCTCATTTTCAATCTTCCTCTCCAAGTCTTCATTCCCGCCTTTGGAGCTCTTCTCGAGCTCAACTGTACGTTTGTTTTGTTGTTTCTGATATGGTATCAGAGCGCGGTTGATCCTACGCACATAAGATTGGTATAGATCTTCGTTAACCCGATTTGCGTTTCTCAATCACAAGTAACTTCTGTCTTTGCGAAAAGCTAGGGTTCTTAAATCTCTATTTCTATTTTCCTCTCCTTATCTCATATATTGTTGTTTAAGCAATTCTCAAGGCTAATGATGAAGAAATCGAACACATCGATGTGGATTCAAACAAAGAGTCCGCCATTGACTCAAGTAGTCCATTATACATGCATCTATCAGATAATCATGGTGCAATGTTGGTACCAGTTCCATTTAATGGAATTGGATATAGATCCTGGAGACTGAGTGTATTTCGAGCACTGTCAGTTAAAAATAAACTAGGTTTCATTACTGGTGATTGTAAGAAACCAGATCTAGAATCTCCAAAGTATAGACTGTGGGAGAGATGTGATGATATGGTTACCACATGGATTTTGAATTCCTTTGGGAAGGAGATTGTCGATAGTGTAGAGTACGTTAATGATTCTGTCAAGTTGTGGAAAGAGCTAGAGGATCATTATGATCAAACGAATGGTGCAAAGTTGTATCAAATTCAGAAAGAGATAAATGAATTGTCGCAAAGACCCTAGATATAACTGGTACTATACTAGGATGAAGAAGTTATGGGAAGAATTTAGCACTTTAAGTACAAAAACACAATGCAGTTGCAATTGCACTTGTGGAGCCAAGGAGAACATGCACAAAGCTGAACAAGATAGACGATTGATCCAGTTCCTTATGGGGCTCAACAAAGTGTAGACTGTGGTAAAGGGAAGCATTCTCATGATGAATCCCCTGCCATCCTTGGCCCAAGACTTCTCCCTGCTGATTCAAGAGGAAAAACAAAGAGAGATCAAGCCTAGCAACTAACTGATGTTCGAGTCTACCTCTTTGAATATCAATACTTCTAAGCAGCCCACTTTCAAGACCAATTATAACCCACGAAACAATTACACATCCAATAGCAGACCTCGTCTGTGTGTGAGTATTGTAGGAAACCAGGACATACCAAAGATAAATGCTATAAACTCCATGGATGCCCTCAAGGATTCCAGAACTCTAACCAATCTTTCCAAAACAACAATTAGAGGTTTCAAGGAGCTAATTAGAATTTTCAAAATCCCAATCAGTGTATCAGGTTCAACTGAGGAAAAAGAGCGGTGGCAAATGTCCATGGTCCTCCAACTGACATGATGACTAACAATGAAGATGAGAATGAGCACCAAAATAAGAGTCGAGGAATGAGTTTCACCAAAGAACAATATGGTCAGCCGATGAGCTTTTTGCAACACTTCACAAACAATAGTGCAAGGAAAGATCCCAATAATTTGAACTTGAATTCTGGAGTTGCCAACTTTGCAGGTATTGTAGTCTGTACCTCCTCAATTGATTTTGGTAAATTGTCATGTAGGTGCTTTAAATCTAAGGCTGATACATGGATACTAGATTCAGGGGCCTCAAACCACATGACCTTCAATAGATCTTCTATGTGTGATATCATTGTCTTACCTTATCCCCTATTAGTCATATTACTAAATGGCTACAAAGTTTAAGTGACAGAAGTTGAATGTGTGAAGCTTGCACCTAGGATTGTGTTACACAAAGTCCTTTTTGTTCCTTCTTTTAAGTACAATCTCATTTCTATTCATTTGTTGATTTTACACCTCAAAAAATTGCATTCTTAACGGATGGTATTTGTATGTTGCAGGCCCCTTCTTTGAAGAGGCCTCTGGAGATTAGTAGAGTCAAGGATGGACTTTACCTCTGCTCTCAATCCTTGAAACACAAAGATATCAGTTGTTCCTCAACTACAACCAAGTTTTCTATTCCTTGCTTGTCTGCTCACCCATGTGATGTTCAAGATGCTTACTTTCCATGTGTATATAATCCCCTTCTGAATAAAAGGGCATCTACTAGTACTGACATTGATGTAAATGTTCCTTCATATGTAAATAAAGTCAGAAGCTCTATTTCTCTGAATTATCTCATGAGAATGATATTATGTGGCACAATAGACTTGGGAATGTGCCCTTTGTAAAGATGAAGGGAATATAGTTTTCTTCTAAACAACCTTTTGTGCGCTCAATATGTCCCGTGGCCAGACAAAACAGATTACCCTTTCCTCAAAGAACAAGTACTTTTAGTTGTGTCTTTAAAGTGTTACATGTGAACATTTGGAGACCTTATCACACCACCACTCATGATAACTACAAGTATTTCATCACTATGGTTGATGACTTCAGCAGAACTACATGGACACACCTTTTGACATGCAAGAGCAATGCAATCCAAGTCATTAAAGCCTTCATTTCAATGATGGAAAACCAGTTCAAGACTACCATAAAAGCCATAAGAACATATAATGGCTTAGAGTTTACCAGTTTAGAAAGTAACACATTCTTTCAGTCAAAAGGGATCATTCACCAAAACTCCTGCCCATACATACCACAACAAAATAGTGTGGTAGAGAGAAAACATAAGTATTTACTTGAAACAGCTTATTCCAGGCAAAATTGTCTTTGAAATGCTGGGGAGAATGTGTGCTAAAAGCAACCTACATCATAAACAGACGACCCACTACATACCTTAAAAACAAATGTCCCTTTGAAATCCGAAAAAGAAACCACTGTACTCTCAAATGAGAAGTTTTGGCTGTTTGTGTTACCCAACAGTACCTAAAGTCCATAGGGACAAGTTTGAACCTAGAGTTATTCCACATGGTTTCATAGGCTATCCCTTTGGAGTCAAAGGGTATAAAGTCCTAAGTCTTGCTACTAAGAAGATTCAAATCTCAAGAAATGTATCTTTCCATGAAAATATTTTTCCCTTTGCAATTGTTCCAGATGTTTCTTCTTTTCCTTCTGTGCTAAAATGTGTTCCTTTGTTGACTTTGTGGATGACATTGATAACAATATTCAAGCTAATATAGAAAACAATCCAGATGGTGCAAGTCACATAGACAATGAACTGTCACCTGTTGGTGACAATGAAATATCACTTGCTAGTACCACATCCACATCACCTCCCAACAGTCACATAATTGATAGTCTTTCTTTTCTAGAGTCATCTCCAGCATCAGACCTTAATGTACCAGCTTTGAGCAATTATCCTCCTCGAACAAGTAACCAGAATAATCCGTGTCTTAGGAGAACCCAAAGAGAAATCAAAACACCTGCATACTTGAATGATTACATTCATAATGTACCTAAATTGCACTCAAACAGTTGTATACCATCTTTAAATAAACTTTTGTCAAACCATCATGCTGTCTCCCTTGAGGTTCTAATCCATGATAGTCAGTCTTTGATGCAAAGTGTCTGTCAAGATAATGAGCCTTCTTCATATGAAGAAGCAGCTATTAATCCTGCTTGGCAGGTGGCTATGACACAAGAGCTTAAGGCATTACATGCGAATAACACATGGGATCTAGTTACATTACCAGCAGGGAACAACGCCATAGGCTGCAGGTAGGTGTATAAGGTGAAACATAAAGCTGATGGAAGTATTGAAAGGTTTAAGGCTCGTTTGGTAGTAAAAGAATACACACAATAAGAGGGAATTGATTACATAGAAACCTTTTCAACTCATAGTTGTAGCAGTCAAAAGAGGGTGGAACATGTTTCAGCTAGATGTTAATAATGCCTTTCTTCATGGAGATTTGAATGAAGAAGTGTTTATGGAGGTCCCTCCTAGACTAGTAGTGTCTAAACCAGGATTAGTATGTAGGCTAAACAAGTCCCTATATCGCTTGAAACAAGCTAGCAAGCAATGGTATGCAAAATTGACAGAAGCACTATGTTCCAGTGGTTATGAACATTCCATTCATGACTATTCATTGTTCTACAAAAAGAATGGGGCATCTTTGGTATATGTAGTAGTGTATGTTGATGATGTGATACTCACAGGAACAGACCTAGAAGAAATAAGGTTTTTAAAGAAGTTTTTACATGATAGCTTCAAGATCAAGGATCTAGGGAGACTTCAGTACTTCCTTGGCCTTGAAATTCTTTATAAAGATGATGGAGTCATCATCTCCCAAAGAAAATTTATCATTGATCTTCTGAAAGAGTATAACTGTCTCAACTGTAGTTCATTATCAACTGCCCTTGATCCAAGTGTGAAGTTAAAGGCAAAAGAAGGTGCTCCCTTGTCAGATCCCAGTTGCTACAAGAAGCTAGTTGGGAAATTGAATTTTCTAACAAACACAAGACTGGATATTGCTTTTAGTGTTTAACATCTACGCCAGTTCATGCAAGATCCTAGGGAACCACACCTGAAAGCAGCATATCACCTATTAAGGTACTTGAAGGTTGATCCCAGCCTAGGAGTCTTCTTCTCCAAGAATGTTGATTATACAGTGAAGGCATACTGTGATCTTGATTGGGGATCATGCCCAAACTTCAATTGTGTCACAGGGTATGTTGTCTTACTGGGAGATAGCCCTATCAGCTGGAAATCAAAGAAACGGGAAACCATTTCCTTGTCATCAACTGAAGTAGAATATAAGTCCATTAGAAAGGTGGTTGGTGAACTAGCGTAGATACAACGGCTACTTAAAGAGCTCACAGTCCTTTTCTCCGGTCCTATTGAGGTCTTTTGTGACAGCCAATCAGCATTCCACATAGCACGGAACCCAGTGTTCGATGAACGAACGGAACATATTGAGGTGGACTACCATTTTGTTCGAAACAAATTATAGGAAGGGCTCATTTCTCCGCATCATATTAAGACTGATCATCAACTTGCCAACATTCTTCACAAAGCACTAACTGGGATCAAACATTCCAACATTCTAAGCAAGTTGGCAGTGACAGCCCCACCTCCAACTTGAGGGGGGTACTGAGATCACTAGATATTTTGTATTGTATTATTTATTGTTGTTCAGGATAGTTGTACATATAGCATTACGAGTAGTACCTAGCAGTTAGTTGAGTTAGTTAGCTTTCCCAAAGTTCATTAGTTAGTTTGGGTTTTGTGCTCCACTGATTTTCTTTTGTTTTGCATTGTGTATATATACACTTTATTTGAGCTAATGAAATGAGACTTTCATTTCCAAATTCATTTTTCCTTCCTCTTGCAAATGCTCTCATTTTCAATCTTCCTCTCCAAGTCTTCATTCCCGCCATTAGAGCTCTTCTCGAGCTCAACTGTATGTTTGTTTTGCTGTTTTTGATAGACACCTTTTTTATTTTCATACACTTTTCACAACCTTGAGGAATTGAAATTTATTAATTAGTTCAAGCTTTGAACTTTGATATAATATTTTCTCTATCAAACTAGATTTCCAACAATTACTTTAACATTTTCGTCCATCATCAATTTTATAATATAAAAGTCAAATTAAAATCTTAAACTCAACCGCCAGATAAATATCAACATATAGAATGTGATAGAGGATTACATAGAAGGATGTAACTTGTCACGTTCATGGAGAAATTTATAAAAAGTAAATATTGGTCAAGATAAGCTTCAAATATAGTCATGTAGAAAAAGATATAACACTCTGTGCAGAGGAAGAACAAGAATTTTATTTCTATGGGTTCAGTATTCGGGTTTAACTACTGAATCCATCACCTTATTCGGGTTATGGGTTCATAGTTCAATATTATAACTCCAGATCTAAGCTAGAAGATTTGAACCCATAACTATACTACTGACCGCGTGGAGAACTCCAAAACGAACTACAATAGAAGACGTCGAATTCCTACCCAAGACTACATTCATATTAGTTACTCAAACAATTGGAATCACTTACTGCGACATGGCATTCGCCTCCTTTAGCAGCTGCTTGATTTCTGCGCGCAATTGCAACTCCCCAGCATTTACAGAAGCTCTCTGAAAACAAAGATTGTTATATTAGACATAAGACAATAGCAAAACAATTAACTGTTTAAGAAAAAAGAGTAGGAGATTCATGATTTATCTACAAACGGATTTGTGTTAACTGGTGACAAATCGACCATTCAAATACTTGACAGCTCAATTAAAAACAACTTTCTCCGATACATAGCAAATCAATATTCAGCAATTGATGGTATTTTATGTGTGTGTGTATGTGTGTGTGTGTGTATATATATATATATGTACACAGACACATACAGTCTTTCACTTCCCAGACACTGAGACACACTGTACGTATGTATTCATATCTTATCATTGTGAAATTAACATAAACCAAACGAAAATTACAAAACGAGTTTTAAGTTATATACTTGTAAAGAATCTTCTACACTATCAGGCCACACAAAGAATATCTCCAGGTAAGTCTCTTAAAATGTTACCTGCTAACCTGATGGTGTAAAAATTTCTTACATCAGACTTAGAGAATAGGTGACAAATTCAAGAGTATATGAGGTGAGAAAGTACATCTCCATAAATTACAAATACATACTTATAATGTTATACATGGATACAATAATATACACGGACATGCAGACATATACAGATATGTATTTAAACAACAAATATTTGTGAAATTAACATAAACCAAATTTTACAAAAATCTAAAAAAGAGGTGAAAATTAAGAAAAATACACTCATATTGATTTCGACATAGCGGGAGAGGTACTGAACAGCGACGACAATAAGGAATATCATCGGCGCGGCTACCGATCCTTCAAGTTTCACCGTTGATTCTTCCATTTTCGCCTCTGAGGATTTTCCGCTCCAAGGGCTTTCTCCTGCTTAGCTATTTTGGTTTTATGGACTCATGTCTGCTTCATTTTCGCTGCCTCTGCAACCAATATGTCCGCAGATCTTTCCTGCCTTTTTCTCCAGTTTTCTACACTTTTGGCTTTTGCCTTTTGTTTTGAAATTTTCATTTATTTTTTTCTATTTTTTAGAGTCAAAGACTATTGGCAATGCAATTCAACTTGTAGAGTGGACAGGCCCATTAAACTTGGATTGCCCAAAAGCCTTAACATACAAGTAGCCGCTTCTAGCATTTCTATGTAAAAATAGCAATGTTTAGTTGGTTTTCGGACTGATCATTCAAAAATAGATAGTATTTATCAAGTTAATAAAAAATAATTACTATTTTGCTGTAATAATATACTGAAATTCAGTGCACCTGTGTATGAACTTTCAACATATTATGCCGGAACTCCAACACACGGAAAGTTCTAGCATATTATACTGGAGATTCAAGCACTTGTGTATGAACTTCCAGCATATATATTGGACCGATATACTTTGTTGGAACTCCAGTAAATTATGCTGGAGTTCTAGTGTACTTATGTTGAAAATTCATCATATTATGTTAGAGTTCCAGCATAGTTATCCTGTAACTCCAGTATAATATGCTGGAGTCCAAGTATACTTATGCTAGAACTCCAGCATAATATACGTGCGTATTTTTCGTGTTTTGAACGGTATTTTTTGCTCAGTTTTATCTTTACATGAAAGTGGCTAAATTTCGTTTACTTTTGAAACTGGACTATTTTTGAACAACCACTTGTAAATCCGACTATTTTTTAATTTTTCCCCATTTCTATTCAAAATATATTCAATTTCGTAAAGTTACTTAAAATTAAGCAATTTTGGCAAACATTAGACTAATAGATGTTTGTCCAAGCTTCAAAAATTAACTTATTTTAAGAAGTGTCTTTTTTAAAAGTATTTTTCTCGAAAGTACTTTTGGTGAAAATTAATTTGTATTTGGCTGATTAATTTAAAAAGCACTTCTGAGTAGCAATTAGTGTTTGGTCATACTTTTAAAAAGTATTTCTGAATGTATTTTTCTCAAAAGTGCTTTCGGAGAGAAGCTACTTTTTTTTTCTTCGAAACTGGTTCGGTTTCTACTGAAAAATATATATTTTCTTTTAAAAGTTTGGTCAAATTCTTCAAATTTGAAAACAAAAACATTTCTTTTGAAAAAAAAATGCTTTTGGATTTATTGACACTACCGTTGCTTTTCTTGTTCTTCAGTTCGGATTTGAAGTTAGGCTTTGTTAAAGTATAAATTCATATTCAAACGTTTAATTCAGACTTTGAGATTTGAAGTTGGGCTTTGCCCAAGTCGGAGTTCAGCCAGTTTGGCAAAGCTGCAAAAATAGTCTTATTTTGAAAAGTCTTTTTTTTTTTAAAAGTGTTTTTCTCTAAAGTACTTTTGGTAAGAAGTAATTTATGTTTGGCTAATTAGTTTGAAAAACACTTCTGAGCAGCAATTAGTGTTTGGCCAAGCTTTATAAAAATTGTTTTTAAGTGTATATTTCTCAAAAGTGCTTCTCAAAAAAGTTCTTTTTGTTAAGAATAGAATTCTATTTGGAGTGAATGTCTATCTTGTGGAGAGTTTTACTTTGTGACCAAGTCATATTTCTCCTACAAATAGAGGGGTTTTACCCCATTGTAAATCAACCAATATCAATAAGAATTCCTTCTCTCTCTTTTTCTACAATATTATTCTTGTTCTTTTATTATTTTATAACACGTTATCAGCACGAGACTCTAACCAATTGAGTAGAAACTTTGGGATTGAGCATAATGATTGTCAATTGTTTCATGAACTTCCTTCATGATTAAAATTCTGGATTTAAGGTAAGTATTTTACTTTTCTTTTTCAAATTCTTGACATTCTATTATTTGATTTTAAATACAAGCAAAGACGATAAATTTTATTTGCAACTCTAATGGAGTTTGAAAGAAATTATAACCACCCAAAGTGGTAAAATTTCTATGCCTTGCCATAATTAAATTCATGTATAATTGTGGGCAAAGAATTGAAAACCCGTCCCATTGAATTTGTTCCATTCTCATTCCCTTTAGAGAATGTGATAGCATTATGTAATAAGTCTGAAAGAAGACAAAATTATTACCGTGAAGGTATCAATGGATGTGGACGTGACAATAGACGAAATTATAATCGCCATCATTTGTGATAATAAGAACAATAAGGATTCTCAAAATAATCCCACACTTTGTGAAAATATTTGTCATCGATTTGACATGAGATTTTATAAAGCACATACAGATGACTATGGTCCATTCATGACGTTAATGAGAAAACATCTGATTTATGAATATATATTCGTTTTTGGAAGAATATAAATATGCTAGTGGTAGTGATTACACCACACTCACCTCTAAAGGAGGTATGAGATGATATAAGAAAATAATATCATTATTATGGCATGAATGGTCATTGGTCACGCACCTATTGTACGCCAACATATTTTGGCATTGTGATTATTAAAAGTCAATGATAATGCAAGAAACAGGTCTTGCATATTATCTTGACCATGGCCATAACGGTATAACTTTCTCTTTAAAAGAGATATTCACCACATGGATGATGATGAATCTGTGGTAGTGCAAAATTAATTGAGAGCTCTAGAAGAGCCAATTATTACTATTTTGGATAAACACAATTAATTATCAATAAGGTATTGTGTTGTAGTACGTCTCAAAGAAACTTATTCAGTTTCCAAAGTATACGCGAAAGCGGTTGATTATATTGAGACTATAAATAAAGGAAAGATTTAATATCTTCTATTACTACAACTTATAGCGGGGTAATATGTATGTAAAAAGCTACCCGCTTTATCTCCAATTTGTACATAAACAAAAGAATACCACAATGAAGTGGATATTTTCTTGATATAAAAACCCATATCATAATAAACTTGGAGTTTATTGATAATTGCACCTATCATGGTGTAAATATGAACTATCACGACCCGGATTTCCCACCATCGGGAGTCATGATGGCGCCTACTGGCGGAAGCTAGGCAAGCCAAATATTACTTACATTTCCATTAGTTACCAAACTCTTATTAAGACTTTAAAATTAAGAATATATAAATTACAGCGGAATAATTAAACTTAGCGGAAGACTTAGTCAATCTTATCAAATATGATAAAGAAACCCAAACATGGTACACTACCCAAGACTGGTGTCACAATACTCACGAACTTCTAAGAATAATACACACAATTATCTGAAAGAAATATAAGCCGTTTATCTCGAATACATGAGATAACAGAATGAAATACATAGATAAAAGAGACAACGGGTCCTGCGGACGCCTGCAAGGCTACCTCGTAGTCTCAGTAGTCGGAATATCCACAATCGCTACTGCCGCTGCTGCTGTCCGTAACCTGTATCTGCGCACAAGGAGCGCAGAGTGTAGTATCAGCACAACCGACCCCATGTGCTGGTAAGTGTCCGGCCTATCCCAGCGAAATAGTGACGAGACTAAGGCCAGTCACCCACATAAACCCGTACAGTTGCAATATATATACATATACAAAACATTTATAAGGAAAGACTCTGCTCTGAAATAACAGTCAATAACTCATAATATCCAGAGTAATCTAGTCAACAGGATAAATATTACTTTCATGTCTCAATTCCTTTTTCATTTCATATCTCGTGGTAGGCGTACTACCCGCTCCCGACTGTAACAGTAAATTATATCTTGTGGTAGGCGTACCACCCGCTCCCAATTGTATCAATAAGTTATATCTTGTGGTAGGCGTACCACCCGCTCCCAATTGTATCAATAAATTATACCTTGTGGTAGGCGTACCACCCGCTCCCAAATATATCAATAGGCTACCGGCAACTATGGCCAATACCAAGATTTTAAATCACTTTGTGGTCGGCGTGCCACACGATCCCATTTCTTATCATATAAGTGGTCGGCGCACCACACGATCCCAATTCATAAATGTATGTATTACCGACATTTAACCAATAATTTCTGCATCAACAATATTTATAATTATCAATTTTGAACCAATAATTGATAATAATTCAACAATTTATCTCCGTTACCAGTGTGACACCAATAACTCTTAATCAATAATTCATACACAACTAAATTCCTATTCCTTCAAGCTAGGATAGAACAAACACTTACCTCAAATGTTCACGAATAACTCAATCTGTAGCAATGCCTTTTCCTTTCCGATTTGACTCCAATCCAATTGTATCTATACACAATTGACTTAATATCATCAATTCTACTTAACCATCTAGTTCACATGGATGAATATAAGTTTTTCAACATTCTGCCCGGAATAGTAAAAATCAACCCCAGGCCCACATGATCGAAACCCGAGTTTCGAACCAAAATAAATTCACCCAATCATCCATGAGTTCAAATATATAATTTGTCCTCAAATCGGACCTCAAATTAAGGTCAAAATCCCAATTTTTATGAAAATCTAAGTTCTACCCAAATCCCCCATTTTTACCCATGAAAAACCTTAAATTGAAGATGAAAACATGATAGATGATGTTAAAGTTTGAAGAAATTGAGTAAAAGTTGACTTACCAATGATTTGGAGAAGAGGTAGTTCGTGAAAAATCGCCAATGGATGTTTTGGGTTGGGAAATATGAAAAATGAAGCTTGGAAATCGTGATTTACAGGTCTCTGTGTTCGCATTTGCGAACATGGGTTCGCAATTGCGAACCCCGACCAATTTCTGGAGTTTGAAAAATAAGCTAAGGATGGGAAGTTCGCATTTGCGAAGCCAAGGCAATTGCTGGGATGTTTGCATTTGCGAACATTTGTTCGCATTTGCGAACATTTGTTCGCATTTGCGAACATGGCTGGATCACTGGGGTTGTCGCAATTGCGACCATAAGTTCGCATTTGCGAACTTGGGTTGATCACTGTCAACTTCGCAATTGCAAAGTATTGTTCGCATTTGCGAACCTATGCCCAACCCTGCCCACTTCGCATTTGCGAAGTATTGTTCGCATTTGCGAACCAGGGCCAACCTGGGACCTCTCGCAATTGCGAGAAAATCTTCGCAATTGCGAAGACAACAGCTGGGTGAAAAACCAGCAGTGCAGAAATTTAGAAATTGATCCAACGACCTACCAAATCTTTACCCGAGCCCCCCGGGCTCCAAACCAAACATGTACACAACATCAAAAACATATTACGAACTTGTTCGTGCGATCACATCGCCAATCTCACATCGTTTTCATCAAATCAAGCCTCAAGTTCATGATTTTCATACTTTTGGTTTTCAAAACTTTCAAACTTGGAACTCAAGGTCCAAAATATATCAAACGACATCCGAATGTCACCAAACTTTGCATAAAGAACATATATAATATTTAAGACTTGGACCGGGCGTCGGAACCAAAATACGAGCCCGATACCAAGGTCAATTAATTCATTTTCCTTTAACAATTACATCAAAAACAATTTCACAGAAAAATTCATAACTTGGGCTCTAGGACTCAGAATTCGACTCCTGTGAGCACGTGATTTTTGCCCTACGTAAGACTTAAATTCAAAATAAAATTGTTTTTTGTATCGTCGTAATATCTGTGGATTTTTGTGTTAATTTTCTTATTATTTGTATTCTTTGTGTGCGCATGTTTGATTGCTTAAATTAAGAAAAATACAAAATATATTGCGTTTTCACTCTTAGGTTTTAATTTACAATTGAAAGTAATCAAGTTTATTTGACAAAAATAGAAAAATCACAAAATATGTATTTTTGTATTTTTAGCATTTAATGTTCCAATTGTGTGATTTTAGTTTAATTTAACTATAATAAGAACCTAATTAGTACTCTTATAAACTAATTTGATTTTTGTAATGTATTTTAGAGTTTTTGTTTTTAATAAATTAAGAATTAATAAATAGGAAATAAAGAGAAAGAAAATAGGAGAGGAAATTAGATTGGGCCAAATCCAATTTAAATATAACAAGGCCCAAACAACTAACCCAATTGACCCGATTTGCCCAATCCCAAATGACCCCGTTGATCTGGACTGTTGGATTTTATTATCCAACGGCCCAGATTAATCAATTAATTCCCCAAATATACCCAAGCCCCAACTTGATCAAACGACGTCGTTTGATACCTAAGAAAATAATCCAGGCCGTTGATCAAGTTTGATCCAACGGCCGAGATTAAAACTTGCATTTTAACTATACCAAAGAACCCCAATACCCCCATACCCGCTTTCATTCTCCAGACCCCTTTCTTCGTCTCCTTCAGAGACGATGAGACACCACCGTCGAACCACCGCCCGCCGCCTACCGGAAATCGCCTCACGGCGGTTCCGGTAGGCCAATGGCCACCCAATTAACACCATAGCTCCCCCTAAACCCCCTCTACACGAATCTGTGGTCCGTGAACCTCGAATCATCCCCAAATGTCTCGAATCTTCAATTGAAGATTCGAGTTAAAACCCAAACCACGCCAAACCACTCCAAACTCACCCCAAGCCCTCCCATGACCTCCCTCATACCCCTACTATCCCTGGTTTGGCTCGAATCTTGCCAGAACTGGTCGAGCCCCAAAAACGGCCACATAAACCCTAAAAATCCAAAATGGGGTCTTCGTCCGAAATTGATAAGAGGTTGAGGTCTAATGGACCTTAATCTAGGTGTTCTCGACCGAGAACACCCCGATTAAGGCCCATTTGGCTTCAACGATTCAAGTCTGAGGTCAAGCCTGGTTCTTTGTTGATTTCAGAGGTACTCCTCCGCTTTCTTTGCTCCGCATTGATTTCTCTGTGTGTGTATGGTTCTTGTTTGTTTACAAATTTTCTAGCATTCCTTCTTTCTAGCCCAGGACTCTTTATTTGGTCAATTGCTGTTCTACTCTTTAAGACCTTTTATTTGGTCGATTCCTACCGTTTTCAGTAGTTAAAATGAATCGTATGTTCAGTTTGATTAAGGTCGTCAAGCAATTAATTCATATTTGATTGGTTCCTTGATTCTGCCTGAAATATTATGAATCAAACTGTAGGTCGATCATTTGTTATCGATTATGTGTCTTGTCATCGACTAATCAATGTGGTCGATTAGTTTCGTAGGTCTTGTTTATTAGCATTTTATGGCAGAAACTGATTACACACGGAACCACTGTTGGATTGTGCCTATTTGTGATTATGTGATGTTTGGATATAGCTGAAGGATCCCTTGAATCAAGAGATTAGTATTATAGGATTAAATGTCCTGCACAGCCTAGTGGAGCCTGCTGTTACAGCAGGGCACTCCACCAGGTTTTGCATTTAACATTTAAATTAAGTAAAGCCCACACTTAAACAAGGCTTAGTGGTTAAAACAGAGAGGATAATGGGCTGGCAGAGGGGATGATGGGCAGTTCTGATTATTGTATCTTTAGAGCTCCATTTGTTTTTCAACTATAAGTATAGGGTTAAAAAAAACAGAGTGGGGGGCTTTTCTGGAGAGCATACATTAGAAAAGGATTTGAAAAAGAGAGTATTCTGAGGAGACATTCATACATTGAGAGAATATACACACACAGAGACTTTCAGTATTTTAGATTAGTTTTCAGCCTTGAAGAGAGATACTGTTTCATACAAAAAATAACATCATAAAATACTGTTACATCGAGTGATCGAGAGTTCCAGTAGTTATCATCTATGAATCATTTGTTTTCAAGTCAAACTTGGTATTTTTGAGGGAATCACAGTCTGTGAGTTGCTGGAGTTATTTTGAAGCTGTTTGGTATTGTTGTTGGGTCAATCTTCATTCTTGTCTGGTTCTGAGAGTCAGTGAATCATTCTTGAAGTTCAAGTTGTTGTGTTGGTTGATGTAAATTGTTCTCATTGTTGCTGGTGTCTGTTGTTGTTGCTGTGAGCTGTTGCTGCTTCCTCACTAATTTCTTTTTCCTTTTGCTTTTCAATCCCCAGGTACCATTCGATCTCTATGATTGATGAAGTTGTTAAAAGGATTTGGCATCATGAAAGTCTTAATAAAATTCTGTTTTCCTGGATTTGTTACTTCCCTTTTGGTTTGTAGTTGAATTATTTATTAAGTGTTGAATACTCTTATTTGAATTTTAGGATTAGGATTAGAATTCGATCGTAAATGACTGGATATCTGAACTGTTAGTTCAATCGGTGCCTCACTAAGCTTAGATTGAGGTAGTATTTGATTATGCAACAAATTAACTACTGCTAGCTAGAGCTTCCTTTTCTTTTTTTTAACAGGCACTTGACAATATATAATAGAAATGGTTCATAAAATAAGTAAATGACAGCCTTCAGCCATCGCACAAATAAAGGAGAATCAATATCCGAAATGTTAGTGAGCCTCAATTTAATTCATGTTTGCTGTAATTCATGTTTGATGTTTAATCCTTATTTCATGATGTCTACAATGCATATAGATGAGTGAACGAGTACGCCTACAGAAATAAAAATATAAAAATCAGTGTTCACATTAGTATCAAGATTAAATAACAAATAATTTATTTTTGGATCAATACCCAAGAGTAGCTGTTTCGGACAGAATTCTAGTAGAACCTGGGCCTCTTTGGCCTCTCAGGCTATGCGTGAACTTGGACCATGAAGGTTTTGGGCTTGATTTTGCTTAAGGCACTTAATCAATTTTTAGAGACAATAGATAAAAAATAGAAAATGGCAATCACTCTTTAGTCGGCTTTCACCATAAATTAAGATGAACCTTGATAGAAAATTAGCTACTTAGGTTGACCCTTTAAATAAAAGCAAGATGAGCCTCGCCGCACTAAATACACAATTGCGGGACCCTCGAATAATTGTTATGAAAACTTAGACTCGGGAGGGCCGTTTAGCGAATTTCACGGTCTTTCCCAAAGTTAACAACACGATAGACTCTTTAGGCACGACTTTAATAAAATTACTTTCCTAAATACGGGTGTGCATTTATGTAACCCAAATCTCACTCTCGGCGAAACCGAAATACATTAAAGTCACAGGCGTACTGATTGCGGTGTGACTCGAAGTGTGTTTTTGTGACGTCGCAATTCTTCTAAAATTAAAAGCGGAGCATTAAAAGCACCTAATTAAAATATATAAAGAAATCAAATAAAAGCAAAAATTGCAGTTGAGCGACCGTGCTAAACCCACGGAATCCGGGAATGCCTAACACCTTCTCCCGGGTTAACAGAATTCCTTATCCAGGTTTCTAGTTTCACAGTTTGTATTACAGAGTCATAAATTTTCTCGATTCGGGATTAAACCGGTGACTTGGGACACCATTATTTTCCCAAGTGGCGACTCCGAAAAAATTAAATAAATTGATCCCATTCCGACTGTCCTTTAAGTGAAAAAACTCCTTCCCTCATTATTATTATTATATCCCTTCTCGGGGTGTAGTATTAAACAGGAGCGCATTTATATTTATATGTGTGCGGTGAAAAAATGAGGTGTGACAGCTCTGGCGACTCTGCTGGGGACAATCACCCAGAACTTCGGTTCAGGGTTTAAGAATTCGAGCTCAGTTAAATTGCTGTTTTTGTCTATATCTGATTTTATTATATGTTTAGTTAATGTGCTATATGTTTACCACTTTGATACTATCTGGACTGTATATACAAACTGTTATATGTTTACCGCTTTGATATTACGTGAACTGTATATAAAACTGTGCCGCAAACCCTTCACTTCTCACCCCGGGGATGTGCTCACTGGTTGAGACTCCTTATTCTGTTAGTGTCATACCCCGAAATAATAAAGAGGCTCGGAAAGTTTCTAAGCCGGTTGGCCTTTTAGTTCCCGGAAAGGAGCTCCTTCCTCAGCCCGAGTTGTCCGCTTGTGTACACAGTCTAGATCATGTACCGAGGTTTTGAACTTAGAATAATGTAACTGCATACCGGATCCCTAGCAGGAAACGCTTATTTGCATCACGTCGCATTTGACTTAGGGGACTCAACACAGGGGTTGGGTCCGTCTAGGACAGGCAACCTGAAATGAAAAGACCATCCTGCTATACCATGTTTGTTTTAAGCATTTATTCGAACTTGCATGCTGACCGGCTTTTAAATACCGAAGAAAAACGAAAAACAAAAGGAAACAGTATGGAGAAATAGATATTTTTCAGAAAATACAAAATGTGCTTTACCAACAAATCAATAATTTAGTTTGCTAATAAAAGACGACGGAAGGTTGACTCTGCCAACAAAGTGGTTTTTCTTAACAAAAAGTGTTTCTTTGTCGGTCAATAAAAGAAAAATAGTTTGTTTTGACGGACCGAACTACGCGGGTTTGATTCTCACCGGATGTGAGATACGTAGGCAACCCCCGTCTGGTCCAACTTGCCCTTTTTCGAAAATATACCAAAATTTTAAATTTTGAAAAAATAGTCCAATCATTGCCAACCAAAATGATCTTCTTCTTTAAATAAATGTGCAGGATGAGCACGATTCGAAATGAACCCTTTTCACTCATGACTAAAATCCCGGTACAAATACGACTATGGTGGGATGATCTAGGCGAAGAAGAGCAGGACGAAGTTAAGAAATATTTGAAAGGGCCCACAGGTCTGCTTGAAATAAAGCCTCGAGGGGACATCATAAGAGCATTAGTCACATATTGGGACTCCGCGCACAATGTCTTTCACTTCCCGGACTTCGAGCTCACCCCAACTGTGGAGGAGATGACCGGATACATTGGAAACACTGATATACCATTGGGGCATCAATATCTAATCGCTCCCAGGGTTGTCGCCATACACCAATTTTTAGACTCACTGAAAACAGCCAGAACGGTACGTAACCCAGATCTAGCACAAGGGTTTTGTACTTTAAGCTTCATCTATCAAAGGTACGGTCATGTGGGAGGTTTTGACAAGCCGGAGAACAAATTATGCAGCAAGGGTAATCGCCAGAAATGGGAGGAGCACAGACGAATTGCCTTCATGATAGCCTTCTTAGGACTCGTGGTATTCCCGAGAAAAGACGGGAATATTGATATAAAGTTAGCCGGAGTCGTCAGTACTTTGCTTGACCAAAGCGAAAGTACTCTTGCTCCCATGATACTATCGGACATATATCGAGCTCTCACAGCCTGCAAAGCCGGAGGAGATTTTTTCGAAGGCTGTAATTTACTGCTACAGATATGGATGACCGAGCACCTGTGTCGCCGCACCCAATTCTTGAGATATGGGTTGGTTGAGAAAACTTGCATAAGCGAATTCTATACAAGGATTGATAGGACCGTCTTGCCCGAAGGAACCTTGGCGTGGAGGGCATACTTTCGGGCTCTCAGCGCAAGTCAAATACAATGGACGTTGGGTTGGTTACAGATAGACAGAATCGTGTACATGCCAGCGGTTAGGTCCCACTTTCTCTTAATGGGACTTAAGAGCATTCAACCTTATGCGCCCCATCGGGTTTTGAGACAGCTTGGAAGGTGCCAGATAGTACCCAAAGACAAAGACCTAAGTACCCAGGTTATTAAAATTGGTCCCGATGGTCAATTCCCAGAAGCAAGGGTCCGCTAGATCTGGAGCAAATGTCAATATCTAGAGGCAAACACTTGTGTGCAGGATCGAGCTAGGGGAGAGGTTGTACCCAGATATCTTGCTTGGTATAAAGGAGAAACATCAGTTGAAAGACCAGCCAAAAGACCTTACCTCAGGGAATTTGCTGAAGCATCACAAGAACAATGGGACTGGTTAGCCAAGGAAGAGGTTTACCGAACAAGGATTGGCAAGATAGAGCAACAGGTCCAAGATCTCCAATTTGAAAAAGATATGCAAGCCGCCGCCGACGAAGGAGATAAAAAGAAGTTGGCACAAGAAAATAACTTTTTGAGAGCTCAAATCCAGCAAATGAAAAGGGATGCTGACAGACAGTTGAGGAGTCGAGCAGACGAAAAATTGATAAAGGGTTTGAAAAACCAAGTTGCCGATGTCCAAAGAGAATTGGAAGAGTCGAAGACCCAAACAATGAGGATCCGTGCTAGCTGGAGAAAGGAGGCACATCAACAGGCACTCCACCTACAACGGGTGGAAGAAGATTACACTGAGATCATCACTAGTCTAAGGGAAGCAAACGTTATCCTCAGGGAGCGGGTTTTCAAGCAAGCCCGAGATGCCAGAGCAGACCTCGACCGTTGTCACGATTTGATGGCCCAACTGCAAGAACAAGTGGATAGGATCTTAGACCAAGTCACCAACAATGCTCGAAGATTGGGAGCGAAAAACTAACAGATAGAACGGCTACTCGGAGAAAGGGACATGATCAAGGACAGAATTGGAGAAATCGGGCACTATGTCACCATGAAGTGTTTAGCTTGTGAACAAATGCCCCGCCCCGCACTTTTTGCTTAGGTTATGGGCTATGTTCATCAGATCATGAGAGAGTTAAGGGGACTACATAAGGACCTCACACCAAGGCCCGCGGCAAGGCCGAATGATGCCTCGCGGGCCCCTAGGAATTTAAGAGCATTAGACTTTTGATTAAAAATGTATTTTTCGAAATTTTGAGTCAAATCGGCTGGCATTTTATTCTCGAGTCAAGCATTTCTCTTATTCTGTTGATTATTGTAAGACATGTTTTGTAACCGTAAGAGTTTTGGTATAAGAATTCCAGAATTTCGCCACAATTTTGTTACCAGAACTACGCTCGGTCTGATTCACGCGGGGACGTGATACGTAGGCAATCCACATAAGATTCGACCACCACTAGAAAGAAAGGAAAAGAACATGAAGGTTAATAACAATAAGGATCTCAAGGATAATGAAAAAAAAAAGGAAAAAGAAAAAAAAAAAAGAGAAGAAAAGAAGCTGGAATGACGTATGTGATAAGTACATATAGAAAGGGTTATTTGGTTAGGTTCATTGCATCCAACGTGCTATAACATATCTGTTAAACTCGGTAAGCTAACAAGTTTGTTGCATTCCAGAAAAGTTTAGCAGTTGGGTTTGACATAATATCCTGGCCAGCCACCATTACCGTACTAGATCTAAAGGGCCAATTCCAGCAAGCATGTCTAGTTCCGGTAAAAGCCTCGAGGAAGAGAAATCAGAGATACAGATCATGAAAGAAGAGGTAGATCAGTTGAAACAGCAGATAACAGAGATGCACCTAGCCTGGGCTAGGGGACAGTCTTCACCAAACCTCCCTACTCTCGCATCCGCTCCGGAACATCCACCCCTTGATCCTTCGACAAGCGCCCCACTCTATCCATACTATCAAGGGGAAAACCCTTATGCCACCCAAATTCCACCAGCCAAACAAAATCCTCCTCCGGTCACCCCTGTTTTTGTAGCACCCCCACCTGCTACCCTACAAAAGTCGTCCGGTGAGCCGCATGTTCAAATCCATGACAATTCTTACTATCCTCCCGAGCCTACCTTTAGGGCTCTCGAACCGCATACACACACCCCTCACTGGGATAACCCGGCAGAACCGGAAAAGCACTTCCAAAGTTCGAAACATGAGGAAGTTATTAGAAAAGTTAAAAGCCTGGAGCAGTCCTTCAGGAATATGCATGGTTTGGGCAACCAAGTCAGTGTCGCTTACAAGGATCTGTGTCCATTCCCAGATGTCCAGTTGCCAGCCGGGTTCAAAATGCCCAAGTTTGACCTATATGAGGGGCATGGTGATCCAGTAGACCATCTTCGAGGGTTTTGTAGTAAAATGCGAGGAGCCGGAGGACGAGACGAGATTCGGATAGCTTACTTCGGTCAGAGTTTGGGGGGATCTGCACTGGAGTGGTACACTAGGCAGGATCCTAGCAGATGGTTTACGTGGGATGATTTGACTCAAGCATTCATTGGCCAGTTCCAGTACAATCTTGAAATAGTCCCCGACCGCTTATCATTGCTAAAGTTAGAGAAGAAACCCGCCGAAAGTTTCAGAGAATTTGGTTTCCGCTGGAGGGAACAGGCAGCAAGGGTAGGTCCGCCCATGAGAGAGAGCGAGATGGTGAATTACTTCCTGCAGACACTAGAGCCGACCTATTTCAGATATCTGGTGACGTCCGTCGGTAAATCATTCATCGAGGTGATAAAGATGGGGGCTATGATCGAGGAAGGCTTGAGAGCCAACAAGATCATGAGCTATTCAGCTTTGAAAGCCACCACTCAAGCTATCCAAAGTGGTACCGGAGGAGTGCTTGGGAAAAAGAGGAAAGAAGAAGTCACGGCAGTCGAGTCCGGAACATGGTTCAGAAACAGAGGCCCCGCACCCCAGTATAACCCGCCACAACCTCACCACCAAAATTACTTCCACAATCCATATAACCACCCGCAACACTACTATCCGGCACCCGATCCCCATTTTACTGTCCATCACGCACAGTCATATGCCACACCTCCCGTCCAGGCACCATGGCGTGCGCCAAATCCACAGAATAATTACCCACCCCAAGAGCCTATAGAAATCCCACGGGTGCGGGCTTTCGTCCGAACCAAGCATTCAAGAGCGACAAGGCGCCAAGGCCAAAGACTTTCACTCCCTTGGGGGAGTCTTACACCAGTCTGTTCCAGCGTTTGAAGCAAGTAGGGTTGCTAAATTCGGTCGAGGCTAAGCTACCAAACCCTCTTCCAAAGAATCTGGATCATTCAATAAATTGTGCATACTGCTCAGGATGTCCGGGGCACGACACAGAAAAATGTTGGCGATTGAAAACAGCCATCCAGGAACTCATCGACACTCGCCGAATTGAGGTCCGGACTCCAGCGGAGCCCAACATCAACCAAAATCCACTTCCAACTCATCATGAGACCAACATGATCGAGTTGGTACGGGTAGAAGAGGGAAAGGATAAAACCTCTCAGACTGTAATGATGATCAAGTCTAGTGGGGTAGGAATGAAAAGGGGGCCAAACCTCGATGGGTCACTCATTTGCAAGAAGGACGTACAAGAGGGGTTAGAATCAGAAAGGGGAAATGCAAGCGAAGTACCGGTGAGGCCAGGGGGAGCAAGAATAGTTGTACCAGGGGTAGCAACCAAACCCGTCTTGACGGTAGCAGGTGTTCGAGTAGATCTTTTCATCATCAAGCCAGCAATACAGTTGCCGATAGCTGATAGCAAAGCTATTCCATGGAATTATGATCGAGTCACGACAACCTACAAAGGAAAAGAAGTTAAAGAGAAAGTCTGCGAAGCGCAAGGTTTGACCCGCTCAGGGAGGTGTTTTGCCCCGGCGGAATTGAGGAAGACTACTCCGGCAACACTAAAAAGCCGGTAACTGACGAAGAGGCAGAAGAATTCCTGAAAAAGATGAAGCTGCATGATTATTCTGTCTTAGAACAGCTGAAGAAAACTCCTGCGCAAATCTCATTGCTGTCCTTGCTGATACATTCTGAAGAACATCGGCAAGCTTTGATGAAAGTTTTGAATGAGGCCCATGTACCCGATAAAATCTCTGTGAGTCATTTGGAAAAGATCACCAATAGGATCTTCGAAGCGAACCGGATCACCTTCACCGATGAGGAGTTGCCTGAGGAAGGCACCGAGCATAACAAGGCTTTATATCTTACGGTAAAATGTGAAGAGTCGGTGGTTACCAAAGTCCTAGTCGACAATGGGTCCAGCGCGAATATTTGCCCTCTCTCTACGCTAAACAAGTTGAAAGTGGATATCGGCAGGATACGTGAGAACAACATATGTGTCCGAGGGTTTGATGGAGGAGGCAAGGCGTCGGTCGGGGACATAATGTTAATCTTGACAATCGGACCAGTGGAGTTCACCATGGAATTTCAGGTGCTGGACATGGTAGTTTCATATAACCTTCTGATAGGGCGACCATGGATCCATGCCGCAAGAGCAGTTCCATCCAGCCTACACCAATTAGTCAAGTTTGAGTGGGACCAACAGGAGATCGTAGTCCATGGAGAGAATGATCTACAACCGGCACCATCGTCCCCTTTGTTGAGATAGAAGAGGATGTTGGGCCACGGGTATACCAGATCTGCGATGTGGTATCCGCCAACCGAGTTCCAGAAGGGGAATGCATTCCCAATGATAGAATAATTACTGCAGACATCATGGTAGCGCATGAAATGTTGAGAAACGGTTTCATACTCGGCAAAGGTTTAGGTGCATCTCTGCAAGGAATCATACAACCGGTATCTGTGGTCGAAAACGTGGGAACCTTCGGCTTGGGATTCAAGCCAACATGAGAGGACATCCAGCGAGCCAAGAGGAATAAGCAGAAGACATGGGTGCTCCCGAAGCCTATTCCACGCCTTTCCCGATCTTTTGTCAGGTCTGGAGTAAGAGGACATCCGACGACAAAGATTCCTAGTCCGATGGTTAGGCCAGACGAAGAGTTCTTAAGAAAATTCGAGGACCTATTCGCAGATGTATGCATGCTAGAGGATGGCGAAGGATCCAGCCATGCCGAGATACAGTTTGTGGGATCGAAAGCAAAGTTGAATAATTGGAAGGCTACTCCTCTCCCTGTCCGGAAGGAGTTTTGGTAGTTTGTTTTGGATTGTTTTCTTTCAAAATTTTGTGTTGGGGTTGTCCCCGGAGTAAAATCCGTTTGTTTTAGTTCATTTTGATTTGAGTTTGCAAGCTTGTTTTTCCTTGTATTGTTCCCATTAATGAAATTTTGTTCCCTTCGTGTCTAATTTTGTTTATTTTCCTTCTTTTTATTTTTCTGAGCAGCTTTCTTTCAACTGATCTTAATGATATGGCGTGCTTAAAGATTAATCAACCCAGTCTAGAAATTCAATCTGGTTTGGAAATAATAACGCATGAAATAAGAGGTGACGAGAGTGAATCGAAATACGGCGATGACGAAGCCGTAGAAGAAATCGGTGAAGAATTAAGTCACTTCGAGGAAAAACCCAAACCAAATTTAAATGATACCGAGGCTGTTAACCTGGGGGGACACATATGACGTCAAAGAAACCAGAATAAGTGTCCATATTGAACCCAACCTGAGAGAAGAGTTGATCAAAACACTCATGGAGTTTAAAGACATTTTCGCATGGTCGTACGACGACATTCCAGGACTCAGCACTGATCTAGTGGTTCACAAATTACCCACTGATCCGGCATATCCTCCCATCAAGCAAAAACTGTGGAAATTCAAGACGGAGATGAGTGTAAAGATCAAGGAGGAAGTAACCAAGCAGTTGCAGGCGAAAGTCATTCGTGTCACTCGATACCTTGAATGGTTGGCTAACGTAGTACCGGTGCCAAAGAAAGACGGGAAGATCAGAGTATGCGTGGACTACCGCAATCTCAACAAAGCGAGCCCTAATGATAATTTCCCGCTTCCCAATATCCATATCCTGATTGATAATTGCGCCGGACGGGAAATCGGATCCTTTGTGGATTGCTACGCGGGATATCATCAGATCTTGATGGATGAAGAGGACGCAGAAAAGACGGATTTTATCACACCGTGGGGGACTTATTGCTACCGGGTGATGCCATTCGGTTTGAAGAACGCAGGGGCAACATACATGAAAGCGATGACTACAGTATTCCATGACATGATACACAAGGAAATTGAAGTGTACGTGGATGATGTGATCATAAAATCTAGACGTCAAGAAGACCACGTTGCCGACCTCGGGAAGTTCTTTCAAAGACTTCGAAGATATGATATCAAGCTCAATCCGGCCAAATGCGCATTCGGAGTTCCATCAGGAAAGTTGCTAGGATTCATTGTCAGCCGACGGGGCATTGAGTTGGACCCGTCCAAAATCAAGTCCATTCAAGAGCTACCCCCGCCAAAGAATAAAACAGAGGTAATGAGTCTGTTGGGAAGGTTAAATTACATCGGTAGGTTTATTGCTCAGCTTACAGCAACCTGTGAACCCATATTCCGTTTGTTGAAGAAAGACGCTGCGATAGAATGGACGACAGAATGTCAAGAAGCGTTTGACCAAATCAAAGGGTATTTGTCAAACCCACTCGTACTGGTTCCGCCTGAACCGGGTAGACCCCTGATTCTTTATCTGACGGTTTTAGAGAATTCGTTCGGCTGCGTACTGGGGCAGCATGATCTTACAGGCAGGAAGGAACGGGCCATTTCCTATCTCAGTAAGAAATTCACGGTCCACGAGGTTAAGTACACTCATTTGGAAAAGACATGTTGTGCTTTGACTTGGGTAGCCCAAAAGCTGAAACACTATTTGTCTTCTTACACCACTTACCTCATTTCGCGTTTGGATCCGTTGAAGTATATTTTCCAGAAACCTATGCCTACAGGGAGGTTAGCAAAATGGCAAATATTACTTACGAAGTTCGACATCATATACGTGACAAGGACGGCTATGAAAGCTCAAGCCCTGGCCGATCACTTAGCTGAGAATCCTGTTGATGACGGATACGAACCTTTGAGGACGTATTTTCCAGACGAAGAAGTACTGCAAATTGATGGGTTGGAGTTAACCGAGGATCCAGGGTGGAAGCTTTTCTTCGACGGAGCGGCGAACGCAAAAAGAGTCGGAATAGGGGTTGTGCTTATCTCTGAAACGGGACATCATTATCCTGTTACTGCTCAACTGCATTTTCATTGTACTAACAATATGGCTGAGTACGAGGCATGCATCTTAGGGTTTGGATTAGCGGTAGACATGGATGTACAGGACGTCTTGGTCTTGGGAGACTCGGACCTTCTAGTACATCAGATCCAGGGAGAATGGGAAACCAGAGACTTGAAGCTTATCCCGTATCGTCAATGTTTGCATGATCTGACCAAACGTTTTCGATCAGTAGAATTCAGGCACATCCCAAGGATGCACAATGAGGTTACCGATGCTTTAGCTACCTTGGCGTCAATGTTACATCACCCGGACAAGGTTCGCGTCGATTCGTTACATATTCAGGTTCGGAATCAACATGCCTATTGTAATATGATAGAAGAAGAGATGGATGGTGAGCCATGGTTTCATGATGTCAAAGAGTACCTCAGGTTAGGAATATACCCAGAGCAAGCAACTGGAGATCAAAAGAGAGCTATTCGGCGATTGGCGAACGGATTTTTCCTTAGTGAAGGGGTGTTATACAAAAGAACCCTAGATTTGGGATTGTTGAGATGTATAGATGCAATTCAAGCCACAACAGTGATGACAGATATACACTCCGGAGTTTGTGGACCACACATGAGCGGATATATATTGGCAAAGAAGATTCTTCGAGCAGGATATTACTGGCTCACTATGGAACGTGATTGTATAAGTTTCGTGCGAAGATGCCATCAGTGTCAGATACACGGAGATTTGATTCATTCTCCACCGACTGAATTGCATACAATGTCAGCACAATGGCCGTTTGTTGCATGGGGGATGGATGTTATTGGACCTATAGAACCTACGTCTTCCAATGGTCATAGGTTCATTCTGGTAACGATCGATTATTTTACCAAGTGGGTGGAGGCCAAAACCTTCAAAGCAGTGACCAAGAAGGCGGTGGTGGACTTCGTACATTCCCACATCATCTGCAGGTTTGGAATTCCAAAGATAATCATCACGGATAACGGTGCAAATCTTAACAGCGGATTGATGAAAGAGGTATGTCAACAGTTCAAGATTACACACTGAAATTCCACACCATATCGTCCCAAAGCAAATGGTGCGGTTGAGGCAGCAAACAAGAATATAAAGAAGATATTGAGGAAGATGGTAAAAGGGTCTAGGCAATGGCATGAAAAGTTACCACTCGCACTGTTAGGTTATCGCACTACCGTCCGGACTTCGGTAGGTGCGACTCCTTACTTGTTGGTGTACGGGACTGAAGCAGTAATACCAGCAGAAGTCGAAATCCCATCCCTCCGAATTGTCGCTGAAGCTGAGATTGACGACGATGAGTGGGTCAAAACCCGATTAGAGCAATTGAGCTTGATCGATGAAAAGAGATTGACAGCAGTATGTCATGGCCAATTGTATCAAAAGAGAATGGCGAGAGCATACAACAAGAAGGTACGTCCCAGGAAATTTGAAGTGGGACAACATGTGCTGAAGAGAGTTCTACCACATCAAGCCGAAGCGAAAGGCAAGTTCGCTCCAAATTGGCAGGGACCATTTGTTGTGACTAGGGTATTATCCAACGGCGCGCTATGTCTAACTGATATTGAGGGAAGATGCACTGATATGGCTATCAATTCTGATGCAGTCAAGAGATATTATGTGTAATTCTTTAATGCATTTGTCAACATTTGGTTTCGTTTGTTTGTAGTTGGCATTTTTCGGAGAATGAAATGACAGAGGCAATTTTCTACTACCCAAACACTTTAACCCTTGTTTCCCCTTTTTGAGACTTATTTATTCTTTCATATACCCTCTTTCGGAATCATCAAGGAAGATGTGTAACAAAATAGAGAAGAAACAAAGAAAAGACACAAGAAAAAGTGAACTACGTTCGACCTGATTCCTCAAGAAGGATACGTAGGCGCCACACGGCTCGGTCATAATAAAATAAAAAAATCAAAGATTCCCCAAGCAACAAAACTGGGGCAGAAGTCATTGTTTCGTTTGAAAAGATAGTGTGAATTCCGAAAGTTGTAATGAGCTAACCGTTGAGGATAAACCCTTCTTTTAGCCTCAGGCACAGAAACCACATTAAGGACTAAAAAAGACCTCTCGATCAGTATTTGAGAAATGCCAAGTCATGCGAATGAAACTATGAATGACACTTCAATCCTCGACTGAATCTAGGACTCACAAGCTGAAAAGGGATAGCCCCTTTAGAGGAAATTCCATGGATAATACCCCAGCCCACCGCATGGAAAGAAAGCAAAATGAGAGAGCATTAACGGTGAAAACCCTCGCGGGCACCTTAAGGCGAAGAAAGCTAAGAGAAATAAAAATGAGAGAGTCTTACGGTGAAAACCTTTATAGGCACCTAAGGAGACGGGAGGTCGAGAGAAATGAGAGAATCTTGTTAGTGAAAACCCTTTGAAAGGGCACTATGAGGTGACAAGGCGAGATAGTTACAAGGTGCATGTGTGAGACAAGGTTGGGACATTCGTTTGCTTCCAGCAAAACGCGGCCATCAGAAAGTGATTGACATAAATAGACTAGGTAGATTAATCTCGAAGGCGCGGCATAACCATTGGATCAGTTACACATTCAGATAAGTTTTTCCAGTTTTGAGCTCAGAAAAGTTTTCCCTTTCTTTTGTCATTCGCGGTCAGCATTCTTTATCTATCATTTTTCTTTTCTTTCGTTTTCGAAAATTGACTTTTCAAAGCCTACTACCAGGTCTCCCAAAGCGGTACAATGAAGATGAATAGGTGTGGAACGAGGCAATAAGGCAAAAGTCGTTCCGATATTAAGATTGAAACGACAAGTTGATTGGAAGGTTCACGGGAATTATGGAGTACGATGGACACATATTACACATCCGAAAGATGATTTCTCACAACAGATCATCGACTAAAAGGGTCGGACCAAACCGAAGGTTAGAATAAAAGGAGAGATGAGAGACCATCTATGGAAAGAGCACCATCCCCAACAAGTGTCAACGTCGTCCCCAAAAGTTCGAGGGAGGCCAAGCAGCTGAAAGAGAAAAGGAAAATGGCCCCCAACAAGAGTGGCACGACCACTCACTGCATTTTTTGAAACTAACAATTTTTCTTTGATTTAAAGTAGGAAAAGAGGGTTCGTCGACGGAAAAGCATGCCATGTAGAAGGTCGTCAAACTGGGGCAGAAAATTCTCTCCCATTGCGAAAATTTTCTTGAAAGCAAATACCTAGTGGATAAGGATAACGAGATTTCGGGAAATACCGGTTCCGAGCAGAATAGTTTTGAGAGAGGCCAGGACAACACGAGGGGTTGATTTTTGAGCCTGGTATCATCCCCCAGCAGTTCTCGGAAAAATGAAACACTGATTTCGAGATTTCTCCGGCAGCATTATATCCTACAAGTTTTTCAAGGGAGCCAAGCGCGAGTCCCGAATGAGGTTTGGAAAGAGGAAAAAGGAAAAGGGATCCCCAGACAGTGTAATCCCCAGCTGATGACATTTCAATCCCCAGCGATCCCGGAAGAGAATAAAGGTTTTTGAAGGAGGTAGAAAAAGAGGAAATAAAGAAGATTTCCCCAGCAACATTACCCCAGCAGGAGTAAACAGTTCCGAAGATATCTCCAGCAGCCAAAGGAAAAGTGACACGACCCAGTGGGAAAGCAATTCCAAGACAAGGTAATTCAGAAGAAAAGGGTGGCCCAAGAGGCGATGCAGGAAGAAGAAAATGGTACAGGAAACAAAGGAAGGCGATAAGGATGGGATGAAATTAGTGAGTCGTAGTTGAAGTCAGGGAGCCCGCCTGAAGAACGGAGTGGCGATTTATTTTAAAGTTGTAGTGGAAGTCAGGGAGCCCGCCTGAAGAATGGAGTGGCGATTTATTTTGAATGAAGTTAGGAAGCCCGCCTGAAGAATGGAGTGGCGATTTAATTTTGAAGTTGTAGTTGAAGTCAGGGAGCCCGCCTGAAGAATGGAGTGGCGATTTATTTTGAAGTTGTAGTTGAAGTCAGGGAGCCCGCCTGAAGAATGGAGTGGCGATTTATTTTGAAGTTGTAGTTGAAGTCAGGGAGCCCGCCCGAAGAATGGAGTGGCGATTTATTTTGAAGTTGTAGTTGAAGTCAGGGAGCCCGCCTGAAGAATGGAGTGGCGATTTATTTTAAAGTTGTAGTTGAAGTCAGGGAGCCCGCCCGAAGAATGGAGTGGCGATTTATTTTAAAGTTGTCGTTAAAGTCAAGGAGCCCGCCTGAAGAATGGAGTGGCGATTTATTTTTAAAGTTGTAGTTGAAGTCGGGGAGCCCGCCCGAAGAATGGAGTGGCGATTTTATTTTGAAGTAGTAGTTGAAGTCAGGGAGCCCGCCTGGAGAATGGAGTGGCGATTTTATTTGAAGTAGTAGTTGAAGTTAGGGAGCCCGCCCGAAGAATGGAGTGGCGATTTTATTTTGAAGTTGTAGTGGAAGTCAGGGAGCCCGCCTGAAGAATGGAGTGGCGATTTATTTTGAAGTTGTAGTGGAAGTCAGGGAGCCCGCCTGAAGAATGGAGTGGCGATTTATTTTGAAGTTGTAGTGGAAGTCAGGGAGCCCGCCTGAAGAATGGAGTGGCGATTTATTTTGAAGTTGTAGTTGAAGTCAGGGAGCCCGCCTGAAGAATGGAGTGGCGATTTATTTTGAAGTTGTAGTTGAAATCAGGGAGCCTGCCTGAAGAATGGAGTGGCGATTTAGTTTTGAAGTTGTAATTGAAATCAGGGAGCCCGCCTGAAGAATGGGGTGGCGATCTACTTTTGAAGTTGTAATTGAAATCAGGGAGCCCGCCTGAAGAATGGAGTGGCGATTTAGTTTTGAAGTTATAGTTGAAGTCAAGGAGCCCGCCTGAAGAATGGGATGGCGATTTATTTTTGAATTTGGTTGAGGAAAGCGGTAGAGTGTAACGGAAATCCCCAACATGAATCCAAGTTCATAATCAAAAGGAAGGCAACAAGGATCAGAAAGATAGGTTCAGACTTCGAAGGAGAATAGTTCGAAGATCACAAAGAAGGGACCAATGGTCGGAGTTCGGCAATCAAAATAGGCCTAAACAACAATCGTCAGAAGAGAAGAAGCATGCGAAGGAGACAAGATCAAGTTGAAAAGATAGATAAGAATTTGCAATACTGTAACTTAGTCTAGCTTCTTATTTTTGTTTAGCACGGTGTAATAAGGAGATCGGTTAAGCAGTGGCAACAGCAGCAACAACAGTAACAGCAAGATCACAGCAATCATGGTAGTCCCAGCTACCAAAACTTCCCGAACTACATTGACCTGATTCCCTTTTAGCCAGGGATATGTAGGAGACCTTTTGAAGCAAGGTTCGGTCAAACTTTTCCCAAAAACTGCTTCATACGGAGTGCTTGAACGGGCAAAAAATCGCTCGTATCCGCTCACTTATCTTTGCACGAAAACTCTTCATGTTTCCGCGCAAAGAGGGGCAGCTGTGAGCACGTGATTTTTGCCCTACGTAAGACTTACTCCCAAAAATTCAAAATAAAATTGTTTTTTGTATCGTCGTAATATATGTGGATTTTTGTGTTAATTTTCTTATTACTTGTATTCTTTGTGTGCGCATGTTTGATTGCTTAAATTAAGAAAAATACAAAATATATTGCGTTTGCACCCTTAGGTTTTAATTTACAATTGAAAGTAATCAAGTTTATTTGACAAAAATAGAAAAATCACAAAAATATGTATTTTTGTATTTTTAGCATTTAATGTCCCAATTGTGTGATTTTAGTTTAATTTAACTATAATAAGAACCTAATTAGTACTCTTATAAACTAATTTGATTTTTGTAATGTATTTTAGAGTTTTTGTTTTTAATAAATAGGAAATAAAGAGAAAGAAAATAGGAGAGGAAATTAGATTGGGCCAAATCCAATTTAAATATAACAAGGCCCAAACAACTAACCCAATTGACCCGATCTGCCCAATCCCAAATGACCCCGTTGATCTGGACCGTTGGATTTTATTATCCAACGGCCCAGATTAATCAATTAATTCCCCAAATATACCCAGGCCCCAACTTGATCAAACGACGTCGTTTGATACCTAAGAAAATAATCCAGGCCGTTGATCAAGTTTGATCCAACAGCCGAGATTAAAACTTGCATTTTAACTATACCAAAGAACCCCAATACCCACCCGCTTTCATTCTCCAGACCCCTTTCTTCATCTCCTTTAGAGACGATGAGACACCACCGTCGAACCACCGCCCGCCGCCTACCGGAAATCGCCTCACGGCGGTTTCCGTAGGCCAATGGCCACCCAATTAACACCATAGCTCCCCCTAAACCCCCTCTACACGAATCCGTGGTCCGTGAACCTCGAATCATCCCCAAATGTCTCGAATCTTCAATCGAAGATTCGAGTTAAAACCCAAACCACGCCAAACCACTCCAAACTCACCCCAAGCCCTCCCATGACCTCCCTCATACCCCTACTATCCCTGGTTTGGCTCGAATCTTGCCAGAACTGGTCGAGCCCCAAAAACTGCCACATAAACCCTAAAAATCCAAAATGGGGTCTTCGTCCGAAATTGATAAGAGGTTGAGGTCTAATGGACCTTAATCTAGGTGTTCTCGACCGAGAACACCCCGATTAAGGCCCATTTGGCTTCAACGATTCAAGTCTGAGGTCAAGCCTGGTTCTTTGGTGATTTCAGAGGTACTCCTCCGCTTTCTTTGCTCCGCATTGATTTCTCTGTGTGTGTATGGTTCTTGTTTGTTTACAAATTTTCTAGCATTCCTTCTTTCTAGCCCAGGACTCTTTATTTGGTCAATTGCTGTTCTACTCTTTAAGACCTTTTATTTGGTCGATTCCTTCCATTTTCAGTAGTTAAAATGAATCGTATGTTCAGTTTGATTAAGGTCGTCAAGCAATTAATTCATATTTGATTGGTTCCTTGATTCTGCCTGAAATATTATGAATCAAACTATAGGTCGATCATTTGTTATCGATTATGTGTGTTGTCATCGACTAATCAATGTGGTCGATTAGTTTCGTTCTTGTTTATTCGCATTTTATGGCAGAAACTGATTACACACGGAACCACTGTTAGATTGTGCCTATTTGTGATTAAGTGATGTTTGGATATAGCTGAAGGATCCCTTGAATCAAGAGATTAGTATTTTAGGATTAAATGTCCTGCACAGCCTAGTGGAGCCTGCTTTTACAGCAGGCACTCCACCAGGTTTTGCACTTAACATTTAAATTAAGTAAAACCCACACTTAAACAAGGCTTAGTGGTTAAAACAGAGAGGATAATGGGCTGGCAGAGGGGAGGATGGGCAGAGTTGGTTTTTTCTGATTATTGTATCTTTAGAGCTCCATTTGTTTTTCAACTATAAGTATAGGGTTAAAAAAAACAGAGTGGGGGGGCTTTTCTGGAGAGCATACATTAGAAAAGGGATTTGAAAAAGAGAGTATTCTGAGGAGACATTCATACATTGAGAGAATATACACACACAGAGACTTTCAGTATTTTAGATTAGTTTTCAGCCTTGAAGAGAGATACTGTTTCATACAAAAAACAACATCATAAAATACTGTTACATCGAGTGATCGAGAGTTCCAGTAGTTATCATCTATGAATCATTTGTTTTCAAGTAAAACTTGGTATTTTTGAGGGAATCACGGTCTGTGAGTTGCTGGAGTTATTTTGAAGCTGTTTGGTATTGCTGTTGGGTCAATCTTCATTCTTGTCTGGTTCTGAGAGTCAGTGAATCATTCTTGAAGTTCAAGTTGTTGTGTTGGTTGATGTAAATTGTTCTCATTGTTGCTGGTGTCTGTTGCTGTTGCTGTGAGCTGTTGCTGCTTCCTCACTGATTTCTTTTTCCTTTTACTTTTCAATCCCCAGGTACCATTCGATCTCTATGATTGATGAAGTTGTTAAAAGGACTTGGCATCATGAAAGTCTTAATAAAATTCTGTTTTCCTGGATTTGTTACTTCCCTTTTGGTTTGTAGTTGAATCATTTATTAAGTGTTGAATACTCTTATTTGAATTTTAGGATTAGGATTAGAATTCGATCGTAAATGACTGGATATCTGAACTGTTAGTTCAATCGGTGCCTCACTAAGCTTAGATTGAGGTAGTATTTGATTATGCAACAAATTAGCTACTGCTAGCTAGAGCTTCCTTTTTTTTAACAGGCACTTGACAATATATAATAGAAATTGTTCATAAAATAAGTAAATGACAGCCTTCAGCCATCGCACAAATACAGGAGAATCAATATCCGAAATGTTAGTGAGCCTCAATTTAATTCATGTTTGCTGTAATTCATGTTTGATGTTTAATCCTTATTTCATGATGTCTACAATGCATATAGATGAGTGAACGAGTACGCCTACAGAAATAAAAATATAAAAATCAGTGTTCACATTAGTATCAAGATTAAATAACAAATAATTTATTTTTGGATCAATACCCGAGAGTAGCTGTTTCGGACAGAATTCTAGTAGAACCTGGGCCTCTTTGGCCTCTCAGGCTATGCGTGAACTTGGACCATGAAGGTTTTGGGCTTGATTTTGCTTAAGGCACTTAATCAATTTTTAGAGACAATAGATAAAAAAATAGAAAATGGCAATCACTCTTTAGTCGGCTTTCACCATAAATTAAGATGAACCTTGATAGAAAATTAGCTACTTAGGTTGACCCTTTAAATAAAAGCAAGATGAGCCTCGCCGCACTAAATACACAATTGCGAGACCCTCGAATAATTGTTATGAAAACTTAGACTCGGGAGGGCCGTTTAGCGAATTTCACGGTCTTTCCCAAAGTTAACAACACGATAGACTCTTTAGGCACGACTTTAATAAAATTACTTTCCTAAATACGGGTGTGCATTTATGTAACCCAAATCTCACTCTCGGCGAAACCGAAATACATTAAAGTCACAGGCCTACTGGTTGCAGTGTGACTCGAAGTGTGTTTTTGTGACGTCGCAATTCTTCTAAAATTAAAAGTGGAGCATTAAAAGCACCTAATTAAAATATATAAAGAAATCAGATAAAAGCAAAAATTGCAGTTGAGCGACCGTTCTAAACCCACGGAATCCGGGAATGCCTAACACCTTCTCCCGGGTTAACAGAATTCCTTATCCAGGTTTCTAGTTTCGCAGACTGTATTACAGAGTCATAAATTTCCTCGGTTCGGGATTATACCGGTGACTTGGGACACCATTATTTTCCCAAGTGGCGACTCTGAAAAAATTAAATAAATTGATCCCGTTCCGACTGTCCTTTAAGTGGAAAAACTCCTTCACCGATTATTATTATTATTATATCCCTTCTCGGGGTGTAGTATTAAACAAGAGCGCATTTATATTTATATGTGTGCGGTGAAAAAATAAGGTGTGACAACTCTGGACGCATGTCCAAGTCACATATTTTCCTACGGACCCTTTCGGGACCATCCAATCTCGAGTCCGGGTCCGTTTATAAAAAATGTTGACCGAAGTCAACCATATCAATATTAATATCATTTTTCTCCAAATTTCTCATAGAATTCATATTTTCTATCACAAAAACTTTCCGGCCACATGCCCGGATCATGCACGTAAATCGGGGCAATATAGAATGAGGTTTTCAAGGCCTTAGAAGCTCGAAATGATTAATAAAATAAGTGATGACTGTGAGCACATGATTTTTGCACCGGGTAAATAATTCCAAAATTAAAATAAATACGTTTTTGAGTGCAATTACTTGCTTTGTTTGAAATTAGCTATATTTTGTGTGTTTGAATAAGTAAAAATTAGAAAAATTAAAAAAAATTAGGCTAGTTAATTACTTTGTTTAACTAGTTAGATTTTAAGAAAATTAGCAAAAAATAGTGTTAATTAGGGAGAAATAGTAGAAAATTGCCAAAAAATACTAAATAATTAGAGTAGGTAGGAAATTAGGTTTTATATTTTTCCATAAAAGAAAAAGAAAAAAAAATATAAAAGAAAATACATAAAAATCATTAAAACCAGAAAAATACAAAAAATATATATAGGTTTAATATGACTGGGCCATTTGAAACCCATTTGTTTGGCCCAGTACATTGGCCCAAGAGGCGGCCCGTCGGATCCGTGTAACAATCAATCCAGGCCGTTCGTGAGAAGTGATCAAACGGCTCAGGTAATTGGGCGTATTATTGATTAATAAATAATGCTGGGACTTGATCTCAACCGCCCGTCTAAGATTTGATCCAACGGCCTGAAGTTTTGATCAAATTAACCAGTTAATTAATTAATTGGTTCAATCTCAACCGTTCATTCAAGGTGATCGGACGGAAGAGACTTTGGTCTCACAAAAGCCCAAACGGTGTCGTTTATGTAACGCTTCTCCGAGCCGTTGATCCTCACCAATTCAACGGCCCAGATTATCTAGGACATATTGCCTATATAAGGCTTATGTCTGAAGAAGCCGCCTCATTTCTTCAAACGCCTAACCTTAGCCGCCCTTAATTCTCTCTACATCTCTCGTCTCCTTCATCCAGCAACCCTAAATAGCCATGGCGGCCACCACCTTCCACGGTGGTCGCCGGCTCCCAAACCCCTCTCTTCTCTTCTTTGCCTCCTTCCTTGTCTTCTTCTTCACCAAAGACCACAAAAAACAAACCCTGTTCTTCAAGTCCCGGTCGTCGGAGTTACATCAGTGACCACCCAAACAATGAGAAACCGCTCCAAACCAACGCCAAAAGAACCCTCTCCACCTGATCTATCACCCTACCCCACTGGTTCCCCTCGAATCTACCTCAAGCATCTCGAATATCCCAAAAAGGGTCGTCGGAACCCTAACTCCGGCGACCCCCAAACCTAAAACCACCAAGATCCGTTCTTTACCCTCACCCAAACACCCCTCTTCAAGCCGAAATCCAAAAGGCTTCGTCTTTAGGCCTGAAAGAAAACCAGAGAAGGAAAAGATTAAAAAAAAAAGAGAGTCTGGAAAAGAAATAAGAAGAAGAGAAGAAGGCCTGAAGAGTCTGAGAAGAATAAAGGAAAAGAATAAGAAAAAAAGAGATAGGAAGCTCAGGGGACCGGCCCTGCGAGCTAAGTCCCCCGACCCCTATTTTCTTTATTTTGTGCACTTTTGGTTTAATTCTTGTGTATTTGCATGCCTATGAATGTCTGTTTTGTTTCTGTTCTTCATATTAGTTCTAGGGCTTTGCTTTGCATGCTTCTCTGATAGACATAGATTCTTATCTTAGCTTCTTCTTTGTTTCATGCCTTCTTTGCTTGATTTCGTATGTTTTAACTTGTTCTTTTAAGATCCTGTTTAGTATTAGGGTTTTATGATCATCTTTTTATTATCCTATTTTGACTGTTTAGTACTAGGGTTCTATTTTCATCTCATCCTCATATGTATGTTCTGTTCCTCTGAGTTAGAATATCTATCTATGATTCACCCTTTTCTTCTTCATCTTCTGTATATACTGGTTCTTGATCTGGTTGGTTTACAATATCATGATTGTTCTTCATTCCTGTTTCATGTTTAGTTTTAGTAGTAGTTTAGCCGTTTTCTTCATTAGGGTTATCTTGCGTTGGGTCTGCTTCTTTGTTCTTAGAGACCTCCTTGTTCTTCTTCACCCTTTGTTTATACTTAGGGTTTTCTTATTTGCTGGTTTTCAACATCTCATCTGTTTGATTTTCGAATATCTCTTCTGTTTCTCTTTATGTTTAGCTTAGTTGTTTGACTCTCGTTAGGGTTTCTTCTATTTAGCTTTCAATATCTTTACTGTTTTTCTCTTCTTTTAACTACATGGTTTAGTCTTAGCCGTTTGACTCTCATTCTCCCTCATTTCATGTTTATACTAGAGTTTTTCTTTAATTTTGGTTTACAGCTCCTCTTATGTGTTCTCATCTGCTAAATAAGCATGTGAATTTTGATTATCTCTTCTGCATGATAGATTTAGGATTCCTCTTCACTGGTTCATCATGTCTCTTCTCTTCTTTATCTTCATCTTGATCCATCACATGTATACATAAGGCTAGGATTAATACTTGAAAAGATATCTTAGCTAACATGCCTATGCTATTGTGTGTACTCTGGGCTTAAATGAATTCTGTTTCATCTATGACTGGTTGGTTCTTAGAGTTTAACATTCTGAGTATGCTTGTGCCTTGAACCTAAAGGTTTTGGAGTTCTCAATTGTCATATGACTGGAATTAGTAGTAACTAGGTCTAATTTAACATGGATTCATATGTTATCACATGAAGTTGGATAATATGGATTGATTAGCTAAGATTCAACCATATCAAATTGTCTTTCCTGAGTTTTGTTGATTAATGCATCTTGTCTGGTTCTATGTGTCCTAATATGCAAATCATGTTGAATTTGATTTAGTTTTACTGGTTTTGGTTGAGTTTAAGTGTTTGATTGAAACTGTTGGAACCTTAGGTGGATTGGTTATAGCTGCTAGAATTAGATTCCTAGAAGTGGTTAGTTTTTAAATAGGATAGAACTGAAACTCATCATAATTAGGCTATAAGTTAAATAATTGGCTTAAGAATGGTCAACCTTGCAAAGGGTTGACCTATTCTATAAAGCCCTAACACACAGTCCACTTTAAAAGTGGCTGGTTGTGCAAAAGGGCTATGTTTGCAAATGCAGACTAGCCCAGGCTCTCTTTAGAGCCCTGAACAGCAAAGTGGCCAAACCTGTAAAGGTTTTTGGGCCCAGTTGTTCAGTATTTGGCTTTGATAGCCCAAGCTAAGTCTCAACTTGAGACTGGCTAGTTCTTAAATAGTTAATCTTATTAATAAAACAGGCTAGTCCTGTAATTGGCTTTAATTTGTAATAACTTAGTCTTAATTAACTGGAACTAATTAAAAGTGGCTAAAATTGAAATAGTTTCTTAAAATAGAACTGGCCAGCCCTTAAATACTAATGCCAGGGCTGGCTATTAGTTAAATAGGTTCAAAAGAAGCTGAAATCTGACCTAGGTAGGCTAGTAAATCAGCAGTGCCCTTAAGAGCACAATTGGGAATTAAAAAGGTGAAATAGTAAATAGTTAGAACTTAAGAGGGTAATTGAGACATTTATGCTCCTGATTTCTGCAATTTTGCAGAGGTTTAGGGGTATAATGGTCTCCTAAAAATGGGAAATCTGTAAAAATCTCAAACTCCTAGGGTCACATTGGTAAAAACCCATAAAAGGGAATCTTTAGAACCTTCCAGCACATGCTGGAAGGGTTTTGATAACTGATTTTGGGGACTTAAGTGTATAATTCATAATTTTAGAGGGGGAGAAGTGGGATAAAATCCCATAACTTTCTCCCCAAGTTTCAGCCTTGGGTTAGCTATAAATACACCCCAAAAAGGGCTGAAAGGGGGTTCCAATTTTGGGTAATCTGAAAATATATCTGGGTTTCCAATTCGAAGCAATTCTGAATATATATCTAGGCTGTTTTTATACCAAAACTTTCAGAGATTAGGAATAGCAATACAACAGTAGGATTTTCTGGGTTTTTCTATCGGATTTTTGCTGGGTTTCTTAGCTTGTTGTTGCTGGGTTATTCTACTATTGTTGCTGTGGGTTTTTGCTTTGTCGATCTTCATTCCTCTGTTGCATTGATGTTTGGGTCTACTGCTGTTACTTACCTGCCTCCCTTAGACTCATCGGTTTTCTTTCATTTGATCCAGGTATACTCTTGTCCAGAAATCAAGTTGTAGAGATTGGTTTGAATGAAATGAAGACTTGAATTACTTTGTTGTCTGTTTGTAATTTCATTTTTAAATTTATAATATACTGCAGTAGATAGCAAGGAAAAACAGAAACAAAAACAATGTAATAGCTAGTATATGATAGTAGTAATGTAGTAGTAGTATGTCACTTAGCTTAATTAGGTAAGAACCTTAAAACATAGGTTAACATATCACAATGTCTCTAAATCATTGGCCGCTCTTCATAAATGCTTCATGAATCAGAATCACTTAGGTAACAACTCAGTATTTAAACGCAGACAAGTCTCGAAGTAGAAATAGCATAAGAGGGAATCATTTATAACTGGGATAATAGAATTACAACGAGCTAAGTCTTGGTAAAATCAGTTGTTTAATCATGCTTAAACCGTTGAATCACTTAGTCATAGATACGTGTGTAGTCATTACTTATATATAATTAGTTGATTAGTCTATAGGCTCAAATCTGATTAAGTCTTTTAAAAAGATAGATAATTAGATATTGAAGCAACTGGATTAGGATGAACTGGTGAAAGTAGTAGTATAATAAATATCTGGATTAATAATTTAGCTTCTCTTTATACTATAAATAATTAGTTGAATCGCTTTATGTTAATTTAATCTCCTGGGTAAGTGGCTGCGTTCCCGAATGCTTCAATAGCTAGTAATTAGATATTGGTACACATCTTTAGATATGAGCATTTAGTAATTGATTGAACCTTTACTGGTTATTGTTTATATGCAAATTTTCTGATTAATAATAAAAGTGACTTGGTTTTGCTTCGCACTTGTCCCATTGTAAACTTTCTGTTATATTATTCACTATTTCACGCTGGTTCAGGCTCTATGTATAACGAGGGCCTAAACTACCATTCGGATTTGTATAAACTCACTAATTGATATTCATGAAGATCGTTTAGACTTTAAAGACCTGGATTGGCCCTTGGGGATTGTATAAATGACTGAAGAAGAAGACCAGGCCCAATAACAAATTGCGATGGGCCTGGAATGTTTAATGTTACAAAATCGATTAAGGCAAAAACAATATAGCAAATGTAGTACACGCAAAATAGGATTGGACTTTAATAAATTAAATTGGGACGAGCCTCGCCCGAATAACACCGGGGCCCCCATTTAGTAATAAGATAACATAGTAGAATTGGAGAGGCTAATAGTGAATTCCATAGCCTCTCCCAAAGTTAAAAGCCGATATAGACTATCTTAAGGCACGATTTCAATATACCTTCCTATGAACGAGTGTGCACTTGGTGCGACTCAAATCCAAATCTCGGTAAAACTGAAATACACCAAAAGTCATAGGCGTACTGGTTGCGGTATGACTCGAGGCGTGTTTTCGCGATACAGCAAATTCCTAAAAAATGATATTTAACGTAAAAGCACATTATGTTGTTAAAAACTATAATTGAGTTAAACAAAAGTCAAGAACAACAGTGGAGCGACCGTGCTAGAACCACGGAATCCGGGAGTGCCTAACACCTTCTCCCGGGTTAACAGAGTTCCTTATCCGGACCTCTGCTTCGCAGACATTTTTAAGAGTCAAAATTCCTCGGATTCGGGATTACCCGGTGACTTGGGACACCATTATCATTCTCAAGTGGCGACTCTGATTAATCTCTAATAAAATCCCGAACCGATTGTCCTTTAATTGGAAAAACTCCTTCCCTTACGTTAATTTATTCGTTTCGGGTATTTGAGCGTTGGGGTATACCCTACAAGTGTATTTATACGCTTTAAGTGTGTTGGGGTAGTAAAAAGGGAGGTGTGACAGCTCTGGCGACTCTGCTGGGGACCCAACCCTGAACTCCGGTTTCAGGGTTTAAGAACTCGAGCTCTTAGAACTGTCGTTCGCGTTTTTTGACTTCATTATGAGATTTGAATAACATGCTATGTGCTTTATCGCTTTTGATATTATGTGAACTGTGTATATAAAACTGTGCCGAAAACCCTTCTCTCTTCTCCCCCGGGGATGTGCTTACTGGTTGAGACTCCCCTTTCTGTTAAAGTCACCTTAAATTAAGAAAACAGAGGCCGGATAAGTTACAAAGCCGATTGACTCCGCGGGTCACCGGTACGTAGCCCCTCCTCGATTCGAGTTGTCCGCTCGGGTACACGGTCTAGCAATCCATGAAACCATAAGATTTTGAACATAGGTCTAGGACGATTATTTGCATCATATTTGACTTAGGGGACTCAACACAGGGGTTGGGTCCGTCTAGGACAGGTAACTCGGTATTGAAAAGACCGAGCATGCTATGTGTTGCGTTTTATTGTCTTTGATCGTTATGCGGACCGGCGAAAATCCCGAGATTGGAAAAATTGTTGAAGAAAAAAAGAGAGAGGAAAATAATGATTTATAGAAAATAGGTACATGGAAAATTTGAAAATTTGAAAAAAAATAGGTGGAACATTTTTGAAATAATTGGTCAATTAATATGACCGAACTACGCAGGTTTGATTCTCGCCATTAGGTGGGATACGTAGGCAACCCTTAAACGGGTCCAACCACACTTTTAGAAAAAGACCAAAAAGATTTTCTTTTCAAATAATCGAGGCGATTGCTATTTTTGGAAATGGCCGAATGTTCCGAAAGGGCGACGGAAGGCTGTTTTTGCAAAAATGGCCACTTCGAAAGCCATTTTCTTTTCTTTCCTTCAAAAATTGAAAACTTGCATTGAAAAAGATTTTTTTCTTTCTTCTAAATAAAATCACCTTAATAAATGTGCAGGACGAGCACGATGATGAATGAACAATTTTCCCTAAATAAAATCCCTTTGGAGCTGAGATTATGGTGGCAGGACATGGGATCCGATGGTCAAGACTGGGTCAAAAAGTACTTGAAAGGCCTTACGGGTTTACTAGACATGGTTCCTCGAGGTGATGTGGTTAGAGCGTTGGTCACGTTTTGGGATTCGGCGCACAACGTGTTTCATTTCCCAGATTTTGAACTTACCCCGACTTTGGAGGAGATTGCCTTTTACATTGGGAAGACCGAGGTTCCGCTGAAAGGAAAATACCCGGTATCTCCGAGGACGGTGACAGTACATCGCTTCCTCGACTCTTTGAAAATTGCCCGGAATGTTCATAATGAAGATCTGGCCGACGGGTTTTGTTCTTTAAGCTTCATCTACAATAGGTTTGGACACGTTGGGGGTTTTAATGATCTTACCAACAAATTATGCTGTAAGTCCAACCGGGCGAAATGGGAAGAACACCGGAGGTTCGCATTTTTGGTGGCATTTCTCGGAGTTGTTGTATTCCCGAGGAAAGATGGACATATCAATATAAAAGTTGCCGGAGTAGCTACCACACTTATAGTACAAGATAACTGTACTCTGGCCCCAATGATTGTGGCGGACATCTACCGTGCTCTGACTGCGTGCAAAGCCGGGGCTAGCTTCTTCGAAGGGTGTAACTTGATCTTGCAAATCCGGCTAATTGAGCATCTATGCCACCATCCTTCGTACTCAAGCTATGGTTCGGCCGAACGGACATGTTTGGAAGAGTTCAATACAAGGACAAAGGAAGTGAAATTGCCAGAAGGAGTCCAAGGTTGGATTGTGTATTTTCGATCACTAACTGACGGTCAAATTGATTGGACGTATGACTGGTTACCTCTTGACGAGGTGATATACATGCCAACGGAGGGATCGCCGTTTTTGATCATGGGTTTGAAGAGTATACAACCCTATGCCCCATACAGAGCCCTGCGACAATTGGGTCGGTGTCAGATTATTCCAAGAGACGGAGATCTCAGTTCGCAAGCTATAGAAATTGGTCCGGATGGGCAATTCCCGGAAGCAAAGATCCGGCAAATCTGGAATGAGTGCCAAAACCTGAAAATGGATACTTGTGTGCAGAAGAGAGCCCGGGGAGAAGTATCAGCCGGGTACTCCACATGGTACCGACGAGGGGTTGAACACGAACGTCTTTCAAAGAGACCTCACTTGCAAGACCTGATAGAGCAATCCGAGGAAAATCTGAAATGGGCGGCCAAGGAAAAAGAATACAAGGCCAAAATCAGTCTGTTGGAAGATAAACTGAGAAATCTTCATTTCGAAAGCGGCTTACAAGCAGCATCCGATGAAGTAGAAAAGAAACAGCTGAAGAAAGAAAATGATATGTTGAAGGCTCAAGTAGCTCAAATGAAAATTGCATCCGAGACCCCAGTTCGTTCAGCCCGGGATGAAAAGTTAATTGAGATTCTCCGGCGGAAAGTAAATGACTATAGCTTTGATTTGGACGTAGCCGAAAGAGAGTTAGTCAAGGCTCGGAAGCAAATGGGCAGAGACGCCGATGAAAGAGCTAAGTTGGTTCGGCAACTACAAGACAAGCACGATGTTGAAGTAGCTCAGCTTAGAAAGAAAATAATCTCAGCCACAGGTCAAGAGTAACAAGATTATCAAAGATCTTGAAGAAGAAAGAGAACACTGCTACACGACTATGGCTAGATTGGAATTGGAGCTGCAACAAGTGCAAAAGGACAACCAACACACCTTGGATGCTCGCACTCAACAAATAAGCCGGCTATTGCAAGAAAAAGGGGTCATCAGAGAAAAGATTGTTCGCATCGCCCAATACATCACCCGGAAGACTCAGCTTTGTGAAGATATGTCTCGAAGGACTTTTGTATCTGCAGTGAAGTTCTTTGTACAACAAGTCATGGCCGACCTGGATAGGCTTCAAAGGGGTTTAGCATATAGGCCCGCAGCAAGGCCGAACGATGCCTCGCGGGCACTAGGTGCATTAATGTACTCTTAGGTCATGCATCATCTTTTATTTTTTCCTTTTTAAAACATCACTTTGTAATCAATGTTTTGAATTATCAATGAGGAAACAAGTGTTGTTACCAATTATTTTGCTTTATGTCATTTCCTTTGAATCCGCTAGGCAAATAAATAGGAACGTAATTATGAAAACGACAAGGAAAAAAAAAGAAAAGAAAAAGCAAGAAAAGAAAAGAAAAAAAAGAAAAAAAAAGCAAGAAAAGAGAAAAATCAAAAGAGAAAAGAAAAGAAAAGAAGAAAAGAAAGAAAGAAAACAAAAGAGCGGAAAAAGAAAAAGATGATTGAAGTGAGCAGTGGCCGGGATGATGCATAACGACTCGAGCAAATGTGTTTGTTTTTAAAGTCGTTACATCTTATTCATGCGCTAACAACTAACGAGTGTTGATGTTTGTGAGTCCAGATTTTCTAGGCAATTGGCATTCTGGCTACCCACCCATACAACACCAGATACAAAAAGATGACAAAGGCTGTGTCCCAGGAAATCGAGGCAACTATTGTGGACCCTGCTCACGAAGAAGAGATCGTGGATGTGGCAGGGATGAAGGAAGAAATGTACAAGTTGAGACAACAGATGGCCGAAATGTACCAGGCTTGGTCTAGAGGTCAACCACTACCAGCCTACCCTGCTAACCCTGCATATGTCCCTCCAGCCAATCCTAACCCTGAGCCACCAACAATGAACTCATCCTCCACCTACCCCGACTACCCTCCCTACTATGCTTCCACCTCCCAGATACCACCACCTCCAACCAAGCAAGCACCACCTCATATACCACAAGTTGCTCCTGTATACGTGGCACCTCCGCCCGCTGTTATCCACAAATCCTCTAGTGAACCGATGTTCCATATCCAGGATCCTCACTACTACCCTCCGGAGCCGACTTTCGGACAACACGAGTCTCATGCTCCGATGATGGAAGCAAGTGCCGGGCAAGAAGAGATGGCTCGGAAAGTGAAAAGTCTTGAGAATGCTTTCCGCAATATGCAAGGACTGGGAGGGCAAGTAAGTGTAGCCTACAAAGACCTGTGTTTGTTCCCTGAGGTGCAACTTCCCGTGGGATTCAAGTTGCCAAAGTTCGACATGTATAGCGGACACGGGGATCCGGTAGCTCATCTCAGAGGATACTGTAGCAAGATGAGAGGCGCGGGAGGTAGAGATGAATTGTTGATGGTGTACTTCAGCCAAAGTCTGAGTGGATCAGCTCTGGAATGGTATACCCGACAGGACCATACAAGGTGGTTCGTCTGGGATGACTTAGCACAAGCTTTCGCTAGTCACTTTCAGTACAATTTTGAGATCATACCCGACAGGTTATCCCTTACTAAGATGGAGAAAAAGCCAGGAGAGAGCTTTAGGGAATACGGTTTTAGATGGAGGGAACAGGCCGCTAGAGTGGATCCACCCATGAAAGAAGGGGAAATGGTGGATTGTTTTCTACAAGCTCTGGAGCCAACATACTACGGCCATCTAGTGTCAGCAATTGGAAAGAGTTTTAATGAAGTTGTGAAAATGGGGAGTTTCGTAGAGGAAGGTTTGAAGACAAACAAAATTATGAGTTTTTCGGCTATCAAGGCCACCAATCAAGCTATACGGAGTGGAAACGGGGGAGTTATGGGAAAGAAGAAGAAAGAAGAAGTAGCAACCGTAGAAAGCAGGTCATGGAGTCGCAACCCACATTATAACCCACCAAGACCCTACCGCCAACACCCACCAAGCCCGTCAACTCCATATAATCAACCACCACCATCTTATCCGCCAAACCCATACAACACACCAAGCCCATATAACCCACCACCACCACCATACCCACCAACAGTCCCACATTACGACCACCCACAAGCACAAGCTTACCCACCACCACCACCCCATGTGTGGAGAGCTCAAGCTCCACACAATGTGTACCACACCCAGAACACATACCCAACCCTTAAACCTTACCGAAACCAGAATAGACCCAGGCCGGACGCTGATTGGAGAAACAAAGCAAAAAAAACATTCACCCCTCTCGGAGAATCATATACCAGCCTTTATCATAGGTTGAAAGAGTTGGGGATGTTAAGACCGATTGCACCAAAAGTTCCAAACCCACCCCCGAAAAATCTTGATTCTTCTGTCAGATGTGAATACTGTTCGGGAACATTGGGCCACGATACTGAGAAGTGTTGGCAATTAAAGAATGCCATTCAAGATCTTATCGATGAGAGGAGAATCGAAGTACAGGCTCCCGAAGCCCCAAACATTACCCAGAATCCGCTGCCAAATCACCACGAAACACATATGATAGAATTGGTGCAGGGTGATGGCAGTCGAAAACCATCTCAAGCCGTAATGATGATAAAGTCGAGTGACAAGTTAGAAAAGGAAGTTGTGAAGGAGAAAGCAATTGTTGAGAAACCAAAGCCAGTAGTTGTGAGCACGTGATTTTTGCCCTATATAGGTGCAAAGACGATCGTGACTGTGAAAGGAGCAAGTGCAGAGCCAGTAATCATAAAACCAGTAGTGCAAATGCCAGTGGTGAGTACGAAGACTGTACCTTGGAACTATAACAAGGTAGCGGTAGTTTACAAGGGAAAAGAGATTTTTGGTGAAATTAATGAAACGCATGGACTCACCCGATCTGGAAGGTGTTTTGCTCCAGAGGAACTGAGAAAGATGAAAACGGTAAAAGAAAGTCAATTGAAGAAGCCAGTGTCGGAGGAGGAAGCAGAAGAATTCCTTAAGAAAATGAAGTCACAAGAGTACTCAGTGGTTGAGCAGTTAAGAAAGACCCCTGCCCAAATTTCTTTGCTATCTTTGTTGATACATTCCGAAGAACACCGGAAGGCTCTTATGAAGATTCTAAATGAGGCTCATGTTCCGGAAAAAATTTCAGTGTGTCACTTGGAGAAGATTACCAGCAAAATTTTCGAGTCTAATAGGATCACCTTTTCTGATAAAGAGCTGCCGGTGGAGGGAACTGAACACAATAAAGCATTGTACCTTACAGTAAAGAGTGAAGACTCAGGTTGTGACCAGGGTATTGATTGACAATGGATCGAGCGCGAACATTTGCCCGCTGTCAACTTTAGGGAAGCTGAACATTAGCCCGGACAGAATCCGGAGGAACAGTATCAACGTGAGAGGGTTTGACGGCGGAGGTAAGAACACGTTGGGAGATATCATTTTGGAAGTGACCATCGGTCCCGTTGATTTTACGATGGAGTTCCAGGTGCTCGACATTGCCGTGTCGTATAACTTGTTGTTAGGCCGACCTTGGATTCATGCGGCCAAGGCAGTACCATCTTCTCTACACCAGATGGTCAAGTTTGAATGGGAACAACAAGAGATTGTTGTACACGGGGAGGAAAATGCTTGTAATGTGGTAGCACCTTTTGACGGTACTGATGGGGATAGAGGTCCTTGGGTCTACCAAGTGACGGATGCTGTTGTGGTGAATAGAGTTGCTGAAGGAGGAAAGTTACCAACCCCCATGATGGCACCAACTGCTGTGATGGTGGCCAGAGAAATGCTGAGAAACGGATTTGCACCGGGGAGGGGATTAGGCAAGACACTGCAGGGAGTCATTCAACCAGTTCATCTTCCGGAGAACAAAGGTACATTCGGCTTAGGGTTCAAACCCACCTTTGCCGACATCCAAAGAGCCTCTAAAGCCAAAAAGAACTGGACCTTGCCCAAACCCATACCCAAATTATCCGACATCTTCATCAGGCCTGGTACAAAATATCAACCATCTGCTGCAACAAAGTGCATTGAGACCCAACTTGATGAAGAAATGCTGGGATTTGAGAAGATGTTTTGGGAGGTGAATACGATTGAAGCAGGGGAAGGCACGAGCAGAATGGACGTGCAATTTGTAGGACCTGGAATCACATTGAACAATTGGGAAGCTACTCCTTTCCCTATCAGGAAGGAGTCTTGGTAGTTAGCTCAAAATTTCATCATTGCTTTCCCGAAATTTGTTATTTTTATAGTTTTTCCTATTCCCCTCATGAAAAGAAAATCACCATGTATCCCGAACATTGTTCACTCTTTTATCAATGAAATGCAGTTTTCTTTTTTCTTCACTTTTGCCTTATTTTTCTTTATTTTTCCTTTTGTACAGTTTTGCATGTGTTGATTCCAATGCCATGTCATGCGTGAAGGATTCTAGACCCAGTTCTGACAATCACGTTACTATACAAGAAATCGAGAAAGATAGTGAAATAGAATGTGAGAATGAGGAAGCCCTGGAGGAAATAAGTAAGGACATGAAACAATACGAGGAAAAACCCAAACCGAATCTGAGTGATACGGAATCTGTAAATTTGGGGAGCGAAGATGATGTCCGAGAAACAAAGATTAGTGTGCATTTGGAGGCACCCCTCAGGGATGAATTGATAAGGTTGTTACATGAATTTAAGGACATCTTTGCTTGGTCCTATGATGACATGCCCGAGCTTAGCACAGACCTAGTGGTACACAAGTTGCCCATCTACTCTGGATGCCGGCCGGTAAAACAAAAGCTGAGAAAATTCAAAACGGACATTAGCGTGAAGATAAAAGAAGAGGTGAATAAGCAGTTTGAGGCAAAGGTCATAAGAGTTACCAAGTACCCCACCTGGTTGGCAAATGTTGTGCCGGTCCCGAAGAAAGATGGCAAAACTAGAGTGTGTGTAGACTATAGAGACCTCAACAAAGCCAGTCCGAAGGATGACTTCCCATTGCCAAACATCCACATATTGATCGACAATTGCGCCAAGCATGAGATCGGTTCATTTGTGGATTGTTACGCAGGTTATCACCAGATCCTGATGGACGAAGAAGATGCTGAGAAAACTGCCTTCATTACACCTTGGGGAACGTACTGTTACAGAGTAATGCCGTTTGGATTGAAGAATGCCGGGGCAACTTACATGAGGGCAATGACCACAATGTTTCATGATATGATGCATCGAGAAATTGAAGTATATGTGGACGATGTCATCATAAAGTCCAGAAAACAACCTGATCATGTGAAAGATTTGAAGAAGTTTTTCCAAAGACTCCGGAGGTACAATCTAAAGCTCAATCCGGCGAAATGTGCTTTTGGAGTACCTTCAGGGAAACTACTGGGGTTTATTGTGAGTCGGCGAGGTATTGAACTGGATCCGTCAAAGATCAAGGCTATTCAAAGTCTACCTCCGCCGAAGAACAAGAAGGAGGTCATGAGCTTATTAGGAAGGTTGAATTACATTAGTCGGTTCATTGCTCAATTGACATCAACATGCGAGCCGATCTTCAAGTTGTTGAAGAAAGATGCAGCGGTTAAATGGACCGACGAGTGTCAGGAAGCCTTTGACAAGATCAAAGAATATTTGGCCAATCCTCCGGTGTTAGTTCCTCCAGAACCAGGGCGACCTCTGATTTTGTATCTGACAGTGCTGGATAACTCTTTCGGTTGTGTACTGGGTCAACATGATGAGACAGGCAAGAAAGAACAAGCCATATACTACCTCAACAAAAAGTTTACATCCTACGAGGTGAAGTATACCCAACTGGAAAGAACTTGTTGTGCATTGATTTGGGTAGCTCAGAAGCTAAAGCATTATTTGTCGGCATACACCACGTACTTGATATCACGACTGGATCCTCTCAAGTATATATTTCAGAAGCCTATGCCTACGGGAAGATTGGCCAAATGGCAGATTTTGCTCACAGAATTTGACATTGTCTATGTAACTCGTACGACAATGAAGGCACAAGCTATTGCGGACCACTTAGCCGAGAATCCGGTGGATGATGAATATGAACCATTGAAAACATACTTTCCGGATGAAGAGGCAATGCTTGTCGAGGAGATGGAGCAAGACGAGAGACCAGGATGGAAAATGTACTTTGACGGAGCCGTCAACAGCAGGGGCGTAGGTATCGGAGCGGTACTCATTTCAAGTACGGGTCAACACTATCCCGTCACAGCTCAGCTTCGATTTTTCTGTACCAACAATATGGCCGAATATGAGGCGTGCATCTTGGGATTAAGGATGGCGATTGACATGGGTATTCAAGAGATTTTGGTCATGGGTGACTCGGATCTCTTGGTACACCAAATTCAAGGGGAATGGGAGACACGAGATTTGAAATTGATACCATATCGGTACTGTTTGCACGAATTATCCCAAAGATTCCAGTCTATAGAGTTCAAGCATATCCCAAGAATGCACAATGAGATTGCAGATGCTTTGGCCACATTGTCCTCTATGTTGCATCATCCGGACAAGACATATATAGATCCACTCCAGATCCAAGTCCGAGATCAGAATGCTTATTGCTTCGCTGTGGAAGAAGAGTCGGATTGAGAGCCGTGGTATCATGATATTAGAGAATACTTGAAAGCTGGCAAATACCCGGAGCAAGCCACCGGAGACCAGAAGAGAGCCATCAAGCGTCTAGCCAATGGATTTTTCTTCAGTGGAGGAGTGGTATACAAAAGAACACCAGATCTGGGTTTATTGCGGTGTGTGGATGCACAACAAGCAGATGAAATCATGATTGAAGTACATGCTGGAGTATGCGGACCCCACATGAGTGGATATGTTTTAGCAAAGAAGATTTTGAGAGCTGGGTACTACTGGCTCACGATGGAGCGTGATTGTATCAGGTATGTAAAGAAATGCCATCAATGCCAGGTACATGGGGATCTGATCCACTCCCCGCCTTACGAGTTGCACACAATGTCAGCACCTTGGCCCTTTGTTGCTTGGGGCATGGATGTCATCGGCCCAATAGATCCAGCCGCTTCTAATGGGCACAGGTTCATCCTGGTTGCAATTGATTATTTCACCAAATGGGTCGAAGCTAAGACATTCAAGGCGGTGACGAAGAAAGCGGTGGTGGATTTTGTGCACGAAAATATTATATGCCGATTTGGAATCCCCAAGGTGATTATCACGGACAATGGAGCCAATTTAAACAGTCATCTCATGGCGGAAGTTTGTGAAAGGTTTAAGATCACGCACCGCAATTCCACACCTTACAGACCAAAGGCGAATGGAGCAGTAGAAGCGGCTAATAAGAACATCAAGAAGATTCTCCGAAAAATGGTGGAGGGATCCAGGCAATGGCATGAAAAGTTACCCTTTGCTCTCATGGGTTACCGCACGACGGTACGTACTTTTATCGGAACCACACCTTATACACTGGTGTACGGAACGGAGGCTGTTATACCCGCAGAAATAGAAATACCGTCATTGCGAATTATAACCGAATCTGAGATAGATGACGATGAATGGGTAAGAGCCCGGTTAGAACAGTTGAATTTGATTGATGAGAAGAGGTTGGCCGCAGTCTGCCATGGGCAGTTGTATCAGCGAAGAATGGCCAGAGCATATAATAAGAAGGTACGACCTCGAAAGTTTGAAGTCGGACAATTGGTATTGAGGCGTATCTTACCGCATTGGGCCGAGGCAAAGGGCAAATTTGCGCCAAATTGGCAGGGACCGTTCGTGGTATCACGGGTGTTGTCCAATGGAGCATTATATTTAACAGATGTTGAAGGAAAGTGCGTAGAGACTGCTATCAATTCGGATGCGGTCAAAAGATACTATGTATGATTCCTTTTCAATTGTATGTTTTGTATTTTGTTGTGATTTTGGAATTGAAATGACGAAGGCGTTTTATTCTCTATCCAAATACTTTATCCATTGATAACCCCTTTGAGCCTTAATGAATGAATTCTTTCATATCCCTCTCTCGGAATCGCTCTAGTGCGATAAGATCGAAACTGCCAGAATGAAAATTGAAATGATGGAAAAATGAAAAAAAATGAAAAAAAAATGAAAATGAAAAAAAAATGAAAAAATGATGGAAAAAAAAAGAAAAAGAGAAAAAGACAAAAATCGGGAAAAAGTCAAAAAGAAATCCATCTAACTTTTGAAGTTGGATGAACTACGTCTGACTTGATCCCGAAAGGGTACGTAGGTAGCCTCTCTAAGGTTCAGTCACAATAAAGAAAAAATCCAAAAATTCCCCACATATTGAAACGTGGGCAGAAGTTATGTTTTAATAATTCCGAGAGTTGTAAATATTTTTAACCCTCGTGAAATTTTGAGCCTTTATATCTTTCTTTCTTAACCCACCCAAAAGCCACGCTACAGTCCAAAGAAAGACCTTCTGATCGATTTTGAAATAATAACAAATACAACGAAGGAGGAGCGAAGCATCGGATAATCCCCATGGTACAGAAAACAAAATACAAAAAGGAAAAATGGAAAAAATAAAAAATGAGAGAGTCTCATCAGTGAAAACCTTAGCCGGCACTATGAGGCGATTATGAGGTTGAGAGAAATAAAATGAGAGAGTCTCATCAGTGAAAACCTTAATCGGCACTGTGAGACGATTGTGAGGTTGAAAGAATAAATGAGAGAGTCTTATTGGTGAAAACCTTTCGAGGCACCGTAAGGCGATCGTGAGGACTATCGGAAAAGAGAAAAGGCAACAAAAAGAGTATCGGTTTGGGTCAAAGGCAATTCAGAGTCAGAATAATGATTGGAACGAACTGGGTCAGAGTTTAAATACATGGCATGGTCAGCGGAATCAGCTAGCAAATACCCAGATAAGTTCTGTCATCTCTCCAAAATACCCTTACCCTTTCTTTCATTTTTTCCGCATTTCATTGTTTACCTTTTGAGAGCTAACTACCGGCTCCTGATAACGGAAGTTGAAACAACACTGGATCAGAAAGGATAGAAGATTGGGGAAAGGAATAAAGAAGCTTGGCAAACATGGCCAAAGAAAAAGGAAACAAAACAAAAATGAAGAAATGAGAAAAATACAAAAAGAGTCTACAAGGGACAAGAAGTCGAAAGCCATGTAACATGAGAAAGCAAAAACAAAGGAAGCAATAAGAAGTGGGGACGGCAGATGCTAGTTGCCAGCAGTTTATATCTAATAAATTTTGTTTCATGCAGGAACAAATTGTCACTAATCACTTTAAAGTGAATGTGACCAATGTGGAAAATTTAAAATACCAAAAGAGAAAGTCTGCCGAATAAGTGGAGAAATTCACAGGCAAGAGATAAGTTGGTAAAAAGAAAATACCAAAAAGAGGAAGGTAACATCTTTTAAAATCCACTCCCCGGTCCTCAGGCTGAGGGAATACTTTTCTGCATCGCATTGAACGTTTAAATTCTGTTAGGTGCCCACCTTCTAATACGGAAATATTTTTCTGCATTCGCATTGCACGTTTAAATTCTGTTAGGTGCCCACCTTCTAATACGGGAATATTTTTCTGCATCGCATTGCATGTTTAAATTCTGTTAGGTGCCCACCTTCTAATACGGGAATATTTTTCTCTGCATCGCATTGCACGTTTAAATTCTGTTAGGTGCCCACCTTCTAATACGGGAATACATTTCTGCATTGCACGTTTAATTTCTGTTAGGTGCCCACCTTCTAATACGGGAATATTTTTCTACATTCGCATTGCACGTTTACATTCTGTTAGGTGCCCACCTTCTAATACGGGAATATTTTTCTGCATTTGCATTGCACGTTTAAATTCTGTTAGGTGCCCACCTTCTAATACGGGAATATTTTCTGCATCGCATTGCACGTTTAAATTCTGTTAGGTGCCCACCTTCTAATACGGGAATACATTTCTGCATTGCACGTTTAATTTCTGTTAGGTGCCCACCTTCTAATACGGGAATATTTTTCTGCATTCGCATTGCACGTTTACATTCTGTTAGGTGCCCACCTTCTAATACGGGAATATTTTTCTGCATTCGCATTGCACGTTTAAATTCTGTTAGGTGCCCACCTTCTAATACGGGAATATTTTTCTGCATCGCATTGCACGTTTAAATTCTGTTAGGTGCCCACCTTCTAATACGGGAATATTTTTCTGCATTTGCATTGCACGTTTAAATTCTGTTAGGTGCCCACCTTCTAATACGGGAATACTTTTCTGCATCGCATTGCACGTTTACATTCTGTTAGGTGCCCACCTTCTAATACGGGAATACATTTCTGCATTGCATGTTTAAATTCTGTTAGGTGCCCACCTTCTAATACGGGAATATTTTTTCTGCATTCGCATTGCATGTTTAAATTCTGTTAGGTGCCCACCTTCTAATACGGAATACTTTTCTGCATCGCATTGCACGTTTAAATTCAGTTAGGTGCCCACCTTCTAATACGGGAATACTTTCTGCATCGCATTGCACGTTTAAATTCCGTTAGGTGCCCACCTTCTAATACGGGAATATTTTCTGCATTCGCATTGCACGTTTAAATTCTGTTAGGTGCCCACCTTCTAATACGGGAATATTTTCCGCATCGCATTGCACGTTTAAATTCTGTTAGGTGCCCACCTTCTAATACGGGAATATTTTCTGCATCGCATTGCACGTTTAAATTCTGTTAGGTGCCCACCTTCTAATACGGGAATACTTTTCTGCATTCGCATTGCACGTTTAAATTCTGTTAGGTGCCCACCTTCTAATACGGGAATATTTTCTGCATCGCATTGCACGTTTAAATTTCGTTAGGTGCCCACCTTCTAATACGGGAATATTTTTCTGCATTCGCATTGCACGTTTAAATTCTGTTAGGTGCCCACCTTCTAATACGGGAATATTTTCTGCATCGCATTGCACGTTTAAATTCTGTTAGGTGCCCACCTTCTAATACGGGAATATTTTCTGCATCGCATTGCACGTTTAAATTCTGTTAGGTGCCCACCTTCTAATACGGGAATATTTTCTGCATCGCATTGCACGTTTAAATTCTGTTAGGTGCCCACCTTCTAATACGGGAATATTTTCTGCATTCGCATTGCACGTTTAAATTCTGTTAGGTGCCCACCTTCAAATACGGGAATACTTTTCTGCATCGCATTGCACGTTTAAATTCTGTTAGGTGCCCACCTTCTAATACGGGAATATTTTCTGCATCGCATTGCACGTTTAAATTTCGTTAGGTGCCCACCTTCTAATACGGGAATATTTTTCTGCATTCGCATTGCACGTTTAAATTCTGTTAGGTGCCCACCTTCTAATACGGGAATATTTTCGCATTGCACGTTTAAATTTCAGTTAGGTGCCCACCTTCTAATACGGGAATATTTTCTGCATTCGCATTGCACGTTTAAATTCTGTTAGGTGCCCACCTTCTAATACGGGAATATTTTTCTCTGCATTTGCATTGCACATTTAATTTCAGTTAGGTGCCCACCTTCTAATACGGGAATATTTTCTGCACATTATGGTTTATATAGTTAAAAGCCCACACTGGGGCAGAAAAAGAAAAAAAGAGGGTAGTTTGTTGTTTTGTTTTGAGCAGGTTCAGCTCGAGATCAAGAAAAACCAGAAAATCAACAAAAGAGAGTCAACAAGAAAAGAAAAATCAACAAAAAAGAGAGTCAACAAGAAAAGAAAAATCAACAAAAAAGAGTGTCAACATCAAAGAAAATCAACAAAAAAGAAGATTCTGCATCACCGGAAAGGGAAGAAGAGCAAAAGCTAGATTAAGAACAATTGTAATTGTAGGATCATAGCTTAGAATAGCTTCTTCATTTTACATTTTCCCCCCCGGTGTAATAAGGAGTAAGTCAGCAGGTCTCAACAGTGTCAATGCAACAGTGAGTCTGGTAGTTTTTAAAACTGCCAGACCTTCCCGAACTACACTGACCTGATTCCTGTTTAGCCCAGGATATGTAGGCAACCTCTAAAGCAGGGTGCGGTCAAAAGGTTTTCAAAAATGCTTTCACGGAATGTGCCGATGTGCAAAAATCTCTCATTACTGCTCACTGAAATCCGGAGTTTTCTTGGTTAGCAGGGTATTGCCATTGTGAGCACATGATTTTTGCACCGGGTAAATAATTCCAAAATTAAAATAAATACGTTTTTGAGTGCAATTACTTGCTTTGTTTGAAATTAGCTATATTTTGTGTGTTTGAATAAGTAAAAATTAGAAAAATTAAAAAAAAATTAGGCTAGTTAATTACTTTGTTTAACTAGTTAGATTTTAAGAAAATTAGCAAAAAATAGTGTTAATTAGGGAGAAATAGTAGAAAATTGCCAAAAAATACTAAATAATTAGAGTAGGTAGGAAATTAGGTTTTATATTTTTCCATAAAAGAAAAAGAAAAAAAAATATAAAAGAAAATACATAAAAATCATTAAAACCAGAAAAATACAAAAAATATATATAGGTTTAATATGGCTGGGTCATTTGAAACCCATTTGTTTGGCCAAGTACATTGGCCCAAGAGGCGGCCCGTCGGATCCGTGTAACAATCAATCCAGGCCGTTCGTGAGAAGTGATCAAACGGCTCAGGTAATTGGGCGTATTATTGATTAATAAATAATGCTGGGACTTGATCTCAACCGCCCGTCTAAGATTTGATCCAACGGCCTGAAGTTTTGATCAAATTAACCAGTTAATTAATTAATTGGTTCAATCTCAACCGTTCATTCAAGGTGATCGGACGGAAGAGACTTTGGTCTTACAAAAGCCCAAACGGTGTCGTTTATGTAACGCTTCTCTAAGCCGTTGATCCTCACCAATTCAACGGCCCAGATTATCTAGGACATATTGCCTATATAAGGCTTATGTCTGAAGAAGCCGCCTCATTTCTTCAAACGCCTAACCCTAGCCGCCCTTAATTCTCTCTACATCTCTCGTCTCCTTCATCCAGCAACCCTAAATAGCCATGGCGGCCACCACCTTCCACGGTGGTCGCCGGCTCCCAAACCCCTCTCTTCTCTTCTTTGCCTCCTTCCTTGTCTTCTTCTTCACCAAAGACCACAAAAAACAAACCCTGTTCTTCAAGTCCCGGTCGTCGGAGTTACATCAGTGACCACCCAAACAATGAGAAACCGCTCCAAACCAACGCCAAAAGAACCCTCTCCACCTGATCTATCACCCTACCCCACTGGTTCCCCTCGAATCTACCTCAAGCATCTCGAATATCCCAAAAAGGGTCGTCGGAACCCTAACTCCGGCGACCCCCAAACCTAAAACCACCAAGATCCGTTCTTTACCCTCACCCAAACACCCCTCTTCAAGCTGAAATCCGAAAGGCTTCGTCTTTAGGCCTGAAAGAAAACCAGAGAAGGAAAAGATTAAAAAAAAAAAGAGAGTCTGGAAAAGAAAT